>CAUYQG010147143.1:0-17008 GCA_963574415.1 Tarsius wallacei | reverse complement strand
ATTAAATCATCTGGTGCTATTATTTATACTCAATAGTGTCGGAGAACCACTATCTAGATTAAGAACTCACATTCTACTCATCAGAGTAATGATACAATGAATTCAGATCCAGGATTTCAATATCCAAAGCATGTGGAAGCTCTTTTTATACCTTTAAATATAGAAAATAAAGAGAAAATGTAAAAAGAAAAAAATCATTCCATAATATTGCTATGTAAAGAAAAAACACTTAATATTTGGTGAATATTTGAGTAACTTTCCCTCCAGTCTCTGATCATCACAAGTTCTGAAAACTGCTAAGGGCAGAAACTGTGTGTTCATCACAATACTTACCACAATCTCTAGCATATAGTAGGCACTAAAATGTTTCAGTAAACAATGAATATGTGAAACCGGAATCAAATGGTATATTTGATTCTGTTTTTCTGAACAAAAACATACCAGCATTAAACAAATATCACCTTCAGATTGTCACAGACATCAAATTAATAGCAGATAATAACTAGCACTTTTTGCCCCAGATATTTTTCTAGGGTTTTACTCACATGAATTTCATCCTAACAACATGCTATGTAAGTGCTATGTTGTCCCCATTTTCTAGATCAGGAAACTGCAGCACAGAGAGATTTGGTAACTAACCCAACACCACACAGCCAGTATGTGGCAAAGTTGACTTCTGATATGAGACTTGGTTAACACCTGTTCATGGTCATAAAGTCATTTACCATTCTAACTATAGGAAACTCTAAATATTGGGTGATCACACGACCCAAAGTTAAGTTAAAACTGAATCAAAGTTAAGATCCAGCCCTGGCACCTGTAGTTCCTCACTCTGCTACTCTACAACACTCTACCAGTCCGTCAGCACTGCCCAGGTGTGGAACGCTCAAGTGCATATGGTGCAGGTACCTCGTTGCACAGCGGCATGTGGTGTTCTCCACTCCAGTAAACAAGTGTGCCTTTGTGTGCGTTGCAAGTTTGCCACATCAGCCTCATACAAAAAGCTAAAAAGGAGGAAAGGTCACGTAACACACAAGTCTACCTTTTCCGACTTCTTTCACTTGGGCCACATACACAACAATCAAAACATTAAATGCTCAGGATCTAAGATGCCATCATTCTTTTCACAATGAAGTGTTGAATAATCTAAGCGTTAGTGACATTCGCTGGGAAGCCCTGAATCAGAGCCTCCGGAGGCGTCGAGGGGGACAGTCCTGCTCAGCAAAGATCTGGTGCTGACTCGCCCCGACCCCATCCCAGAAGAAACGCAACCCATCCCCCATGTCCAAAAAGCCCAGTCCCGCTAACCTGCAAGAGCAAGAGCAAGTCCCACTTAATATGTGCTTCAAACGCACGAGGCCCAACTACGAGCAAGACCGGAGCTCGCGCCTCGCACGCCGCCCCTCCGCCCCACGGCCGCCCGCCTCTCCTGGCTGCAGGTGGGTCCTGGAGGGGCAGCGCCGACAGGGAGCCGCCACGCGCCGACGACGCCGGCTGGGCCTGCAAATCGCCGCCCGGCCGGCAGGGGGCGCCGAGGCCGCGCGGGAGCGGCCGGGCACCGGGAGGGAGCGCGCGCGGCCGCAGCGCGCCGCCGCCTCGCCTGTCCCGTGCCCGTCCCTCGCGCGTCCTGCCAGCGCCACGGCCGGCGAGGCCCCGGGGGCGAAGGGGAGGGGACCAAACGGCCCTGAGGCTCGGAGCGCCGCGCGACCGCGGCGCGAGCCCGAGGGGGCGGGGAGGCACGGGCCGGCGTGCGCGCGCCGGCGTGGGTGCGGGGGGGTGACTAGAGCGGGCGCCGCGGGAGCGCCGGGCAGAGCGAGGCTGCTACCCTGGACAGCGCATCGCCGCCTGCCGGGCCGCCGGGGATCATGGTGAGTGCGGCCGCCGCGCCGCCGCCGCGCTTTCTCTCCGAGACCCACGCGCTGGGCGGGAAAGGGCCGAGCGGGCGGCGGCGCGGGCGCTGCGGGTTCGGCCGCCGGAACCCGCTGCTCTCGGAGGGGCCTGGCCCGCGCGGGCCGGGCCTGCGGGTCTCGGGGAACTTTGTGCGGTCCCGCTGCCCGGTCCCGCCCGGCCCCTCGAGGCTCCCGCTCGCGTCCAGCCCCCTGTTGCATGCACGCGGCCGGGGCGCCCGGCGCGCCCGAGGAGGCGTCCCCCGCTCCCGCGGCGGCCATTCCCGCTCGCCGCCCACCCTCGGGCCCCCGAGCCCCCTCCCGCCGCCCGCCGGCCCGCAGCGTTTCCCGCGCGCACGACCGGCCCTGCCTCGGGAAATTCTCGCGTTTGGGCCCTGGCGGTTGAATCCGCCTCCCCGCGCCCCTGCGCTCCGGGGGTGTGTCTGTGTGCTCGTCCGTGCTGTCCGGGGCGTGCAGGGGGGCGTCGGGAGGGGCAGGTTTCCGTTAGCATTCGGCTCGGAGGGGCCCCTGGGGTGTCCTTTCCAGCAAGTCCCCTCTCCGCCCGCTCTCCCAGCCGGTGCTCCGCGCTGCATTCCCAACGCTTTCTCCTCGGCTTGGGCTCTGTTTCGGGGGCGGGAGGAGGCGTGTGTGTGTGTGTGCACGCGCGCACCCCCGTGTCCCATGAACTGCCCCAGAGTTTTAGCGGCCGAGCCTGGCTCTTTGGCCACAAAAGGAGAACATGCGTTCTGCCGTGCTCCAAGGACCAGTCTCAGGCAAAATATGAGACCCGCGTTTGCCTTCCCTGGCCCCCATTCTGTCTTTGCCTTCCTCTGTCTCCTTCCTCCCGAATGGTTTCCTCTCCCCTTGGGGCTTGTTAACGTGTGCTAATCTCCTTTCTCTTCCCAGCTCCAGCGGACACTAATCAGCCCTAGATCTCCCCCTCCCCACCCCCACCCCTACCCTTCCAGGCACACACACTCTCTGCCTAGTTGTGTGTGAAGCGTTTTCTGACCGCTTTACCTTAACATTTCCCAGCCCACCCGCCTCAGTTCGTATCCGCCCTGCCTGCTTCATTTTGTTTTCTCTTCGGCACTTAGGCACTTATTATTCAGCGTACTATGTCGTTTGTTTCTTGTTTGCCAGACGGTTGTGATGATAAGAGTCTCAAGTGAAGTTGGGGGGAGGGAGATACTCTCCGACAGGAGGGGCCTGGGTTGGTGGCACTCAACGATGAGAGTACAGGTGGCCATCTCTTATGCCTGGTCTGTCACTTTATGCTCTTAATACCCTGGCATCAGAGTGGACAAAGCATTTTTTTAGGGCTAACTGGCTGTCTCCTTTGTTCCAAAGTATAGGTAGAAACTTAGTGAGTAAAGGAACAAGACGAGTCCAGGGATATCTCTTAAATTGATGAGGAAAGTCAGGGGAGTCGCCCAAAAGAGCCAAAATCAAGGGCAAGCTCTTATAAGCTTTATTCAATACAATTGTGGTACTTCCTCTTTAGATAAGCATTTCTGAGAAACTTTGGGTCATCAGAGGATATTTTTTTTAATATCCAAATTTAAATCTTAAAAAAAAAAATGAGGACAGGGAGTGGGAACGGTAGGGAGTTGAATTAATACATTACTGGGTCAAGGTGTCTCTACACCTTTTGAATTGATGTCCAGTATGCACGGTCTTCTAAGATATCTCAGTCTTACTATTCCAAAGTAAATGTTTTTCTTTCAAATTTCTTTTTGTTTTCCCATTTTGATAATGTAAGCTTATGGCAGTGGTTGTTGTTTTTTTAGTCGGGAGAAGTGTATTTATTATAATTGAGACAAACTGCTTAAAAATATTTTACCTGAGTAAGTTTTTGAAAATGATGTCGTTATAGCTATGACTATACACATTCAGCAGTTCTATGATTGCCATCTTACCCAAATAGGTAGGAGAAATTAAAGGTAAAAAGGATAAGAGATATAAGTTTGTCTTTAAAATTAAAACCAACCAAACATAAATGAAAGATATCTTATTATTTTGGTTCTTTATATTAGTAGGAGACTTTACTGTCAGGATTCCAAAGTATCAAGCCCCTTTTTTGTGTGTGTTCCTTAAAATTATACCATTTTCTAGAAGGATAAAATCTGTTTCTAAAAGTATACAGCTAACTAAATTTGATCTGTGGTGCTTCAGCAAAAGGTTGCCATTTATTCAGCGTCCTTCAAGATATTTTGGTCAGTCTGGGAGGTTCAGGTGTTTCATGGTCGGAAAGAGATGGTTGAACATTTGTCAAGCGGATCCATAACATATACCTAGTTATGTTTGGAAAACATGGCCCTGCTGTTCAGGATTGTGCTAATCATTTCTGCTGGACAGATATGTGCCATCTAACTTGATGGGTTTGCATTTTTAGGATTAGGCGATAAAGGGAAAGGAGCTGCACTGGAAACTTAGCGGTCCAACATGGTGAAATGTGCCAGTATCGATAGCTCATCATGATTATAAAGTTACAAATTTACTTATTTGTAGTTTTTCTTCTTAATCAAATTAGGAAATCACTGGTGTATCACTGATTTTGATAACGAATCATTCTAATAAGTTGTTACTTTAAGTATAATTTTAAAGTCTAGCCATTTAATAATTGGAGAGCATATCTTGTTCTGGAATTGATGCGGGAGTTTAGAGTTTGAGATCTGGGTTCCTTCATGGGTTTGAGACTCAACTCAATTCTGATCTTAAGCGTCAGTATTTTCTTCTGTAAAAGATAATGAAATTATTTAATAAGGTTTTTGGGAGGAACAAATAAGATGCACTTCATGTGTGTAGCATAGTGCTTAGAGTGCTTTGTAAATATCAGCTATTATAATGACATGTATTCTTTTTTCTCCCATATCTGTTTTCAGTTGAGACACTTCAAAATGATGTACTTGATTAACTTCATACTTTTCTGCACCTTATATGATCTTTTTTTTTTTTTTTTTTTTGAGTTGGAGTCTCACTCTGTCACCCAGACTGGAGTGCAGTGGCCACTCCCGGCCACCGCAGCCTCGACCTGCTGGGCTCCAGTGATCCTTCCGCTTCAGCCTTCCAAGTAGCTGGAACTACAGACGCGTGCTACCATGCCCGACTAATTTTTTGATTTTATTGTAGAGATGAGGTCTCACCAAAGTTGCCCAGGCAGGTCTCGAACCCGCGGGATCAGGCAATCCACTCATCTCAGCCTCCCAAAGCACTGGGATTACAGGCTGAGCCACCGAGCCTGGCTCGTTATATGATCTTAATATATATCTATTAATGCTCTACATCAGCTGTCTGATAGAAATATGAACATATATGTAATTTTCAATTGTTAACTGGACACAGTGTTTATACCTGTAATCCCAGCACTTTGGAAGGCTGAGGCAGGAGGATTACCAAATGTTTGAGATCAGCCTGGACAACATAAGGAGGCCCTATCACTTAAAAAAAAAAGTCTAGTAGTCCTATTTAAAAAGTAAAAAGAGGCAGGTGAAATTAATTTTAATATAGTTTTATCACAATCCATGCAAATGTTATTCCAACATGTAATCTATTCAAAAAAAGAGGTATTTTACATTTTTTTCTATAGAAAATCTTCAAAATTGGGTGTGTCTTTTATGCTTAAAGCACATCTAAGTTCAAGCTAGCTGCATTTCAGTTGCTCAGTAGGCACATGTGTTTAGAGGCTACCGTATTGGACACAACAACTCTAGATAGTACATATCTTCCAAATGTACCTTTTATCTGCTATACCCTTTCCACTCGTGAGAACCTCACTGCCACCTTAAACCCAGCATTACAAAAAAAAAGCTACTCATCTTTCAGACTCTCCTCTCTGTTCCCTTTTACTGTTAGTAATTCCACCAGCTCTTCAGTCTACTGTGTCTGAAATCTGATTCTTATTCTCTTTTTTCTTTTATATTGTTTATTATTGGATTTTCTCATATTTTTACTTGAAGATATTTTAAAATCTCTTCTTCCCTCCTCTTCAGCCCCCATCTGCCATTTTTACCTCTTTTACCGGCTTCCTCTTTTGTAGTCTCTTTTGTTTTTAGCATTTTTATTTCCTACCTCTTTTGAAAACTGTAATTCCCTATACAAGTCACTGGGCTCCATATTCTCTCTACTCTTTCCTCCGGCCTTTTTCATGTTAAATCATAAGTGGTTTCTATTTTATAGCTTACTTCTACACTTAACACCTTTCCTTTATCAGATATCCAAAGAAGTATAATTACTTTAACTGATAATCTGATATTAAAATGATCTGTCCAAGAAAGAAGCACAAATAAAGAAGAAAATAAGCCATGGGAAGGGAAAATGAAATTGTTTTTGAGCTTTATCTGCCTTTCAAGAAATAGCAGAAGGGATAAGTTCTTGTATTTGATAGTACAATAGAGAAAGTATAGTTATTTTTATGTAGTTATTTATGTAATTTATTGTATGTTTATATGCAATATAATTTATATACAATATAACATATAGTTATTTATATATAGTTATATAGTTATGTATGTAATTATATATTTCAAAATAGCTAGAAAAGAAGAACTGTAATGTTCTCATCACAAAGAAAGATACATGTTTGAGGTGATGGCTATCCCAATTATCCTGACTTGGTACATTGTGTCCATGTACCAAACATCACACATACCTCAAAAATATGTGCAACTATAATGTGTCAACTTAAAAAATGCAAAAAAATCGGTGGGAGTGATTATACCAACAACAAACAAAGCAGTGGCAATGAAACTTTACATCTATACAGTGCTTTCTAAAAAACAAGGCACTTTTCTCTGCCTGGTAAACAAAGGGATAAAACCAAAGAAAGGCACTGGACTAAGATGAAAGAAAATTGTGTTCTAGTCCTGGCTTTATTATTTACTAGCTCTGTTCCCTTGATCAAGTCACTCTGAGACAGTTTACTCAATTGCTAACTGGGGTATTGTCTTTTTCACAAGATTAATTTGTTAGAATCAAGTGGAGCCTCTGCACCTTTACACGCTGCTCCCTTTGGCGGTTCCTTCAGAGAGCTGTGTATCTGTCTTAATGCTTTCATGATTAGACCCACCCTAACCACTATGCTAAAACTGGAACTGGACTTCACAGCAACTTGGATGGATTTGGAGTCGATCATGCAGTGATCTATCACAGAAACAAAGAACAGAGTACCATATGTTATCACTCATAAGCGGACCTTGAACAATTATAATACTATAAGAAAGCATTTGGCAGTAATGGGAAACTGTCGGGGGGGGGTGGGATTGGCAGTTGAGGGAAACTGCTACGGGAGGGAGGGGCATACCTCATCAACAAGGGTACCTGCATGATCAATGTTTGTATCCCTAACCCTGAATTGTACCCCACATCTTTATAATAAAACAAAAAAAAGGAAAAAACAAAACAAAACTGGAACCTGCCCTACCATATTCACACACGCCTGATCATCTCACACTGCATTATGTTTTTCCACAGCTCTTATAACTTGAAAGCTTATTCAGCTTGGAGCCTTTTAATCATTTACTTATTTACTATTTTGTGTGTTCCTTGTTTGTTCTTTCTTACCTGAGTGCAAGCTTTGTGAGAACAGAGATTTTTTGTCTGTGCTGTTCAGTGATGTATTTCAAGCACATAGGATGATGCCTGACTTGGAGTAAGTGCTAAACAACTGCATGTGGGCAACTGAATGTCTGATCTACTGACTCCCAGTACACTACTCTTTTCCCTTCACAGCCCACTTATCATCCAGAAGGGCATATGGAGAAATGAACATTTGCTTTGCAAAAATATTCATGGTACAGTCCTCCAAATAGAAATCTCTCTTAATGCATTTAAAATTACTTATCACAATTAATTTTGAGCATGTTTCAGTAGTATCGGTGCTTCATCAATGCACAGATGCGTGTATAGCCTCTTAATAAGTGATAATGTGTATGTATTCCTACAACTATATATTTACACTTCACAGTCATATTTGTGGAAAGGCCAGGTTATGTTGTTTTAAAGTAATGAAATCCATTTCAATTTAAGTTCTTATTGAACTTAAAATGAATATGTGTTTCTATAATTATATTTGTATTTCAAAATATAATTTGTAGGTTATGTTATTTTTTTAGTAAAATATATAATTGTAGCAGTTTAACTGAAATTAAAAATAAATATTTATCTTAATAGTAATAAAACAAAGCTATAATACATGAATTTGTATAATAATTATCTTTACATACTTTGTAGATTTTTAGGTGTTTACTTAGCATAACTTAAATAAACTGGAAGTACTATATAGTAATACTATTTTATATTTGTTAATCAATTAAGTGTTTTTCAGTGTTTTCTTATACACATTAATTCTTTCTGAGCCCCACAAAAAATTTTTTGAGAAAGGCAAGTCTTGCAGCAATATTCACGCTTTATAAGTTAAAAAAAAAATTGAGTTTCAAAGAAGAGAAATGATTTGCCCAAGGTCACATACTAGAAGTAGCAAAACCATGCCTAAATCTTCTCATTACAAAATACCACCTCTTCCACTTTTCCATATAGCGTTTTCTATTAACTGTTATAAGTGTACTCTTCTTATATAAATTTGATGAAGGCAGTAGTACTTTTCCCCATTTTTATAGATGTGAGTGGAAAAATTAGTGTGACTTCCCCATGTAGTTTATTCTTTATGAATTACAAGAATAGATCAATAGATATGAATATAGACATATATTGTATTTGTATGTTTAAACATAGTAAATATAAAATATCTAAAGTTCAATTTCATATGTACAGAAAACATAACATGCAAGGGAAAGTGTTATTTGAAATGGAGGTACTCATGAACGACATAGGTACATATCAGACTTAATCTACTTGCTAGTATAATAAATAGGGAAACGAAACTTTCTGTTGGACACAGTGATACACAGACATGGAAGCACATTTACTGGCCTGAGTGACCTGAAGGCTTACTGCTGACTTGTGAAGTATGCTTGCCCTGAAGGAGACAAAAGAATCTCCCTCCGTCCTACAGATTTCTAGAAGCGGGGACTCATATTTGAATTGACAGTGACTACACTACCTGTAATTGAGCAGTACTGAGCATGTGACTGGTAAAGTGCTTCCATGTAGTAGACAAGTAATTTTCAAGAGACATAAGGAAGTCACTGTTTTTGAGTAGAATGACTGCAATATTAAAACAATGATCAGAGAGAACAACAGTAGTTTTGCACGTAATTTTTTATTTCATATATGAGAGTTTTTTATTTCCAATAATTTAAAGATTTAAATATATTGAATTTTCCATGTGACTAAGCAGAATTTAATCAATAAGCTTTTTGAGTTTAGCACATACTGTGAATACTTGAGGTACTATTATTTTTTTGGCAGGATCAAAAGGTTTATTGACCATTACACTGAGAACTTAGGTTAAAAATTAACTCATGCCTTTAAAGAAGTAGACAGAATGTGTCCATAGTGCAAAAGTAAAGTTAGGCCATCTTCAGGTTTTCTGAAAATCCAGTTATGATCAACTGATTTTCTTCTCTGCCTCTGGGAGGTCCATGCAAAGTGCTCTCCAAGGCATGTTAGGAAGAAAGAGGAAAGCTATACTTTGATTCTTTCTGCTCCCATTCTAGAAACTTTTCTGAAATTGTTACACAGAAGACATTCTCTTGGATCTATAACTTTCTTGACTTTTGGAAATGGAGATTTCATGTCTGTTTAAATGTCAGTGGTGAAGTGCTTAAGAGGAAGGATGCTTGTGCTGTCAGAAAAATACTCAGTTGACTGTACTTGCCTCTAGATCAACCCAGTCAAAGTTGTACTCGGGAGCCGTTTCACATGCCACTCTCTAGAGACTGAAGAATTGTTATCCTTTGTATTTTCAAGGAAGGTATTACCATTTTTCCTTTGGCCTTTTCTGTGTTCAAATTCCTAAAAAGAAATGGCATACATCACAAGTCATTTTGAAATTTATTGCCATAAGTCTGTTTTAAGCTCATAAGTACAAAACCACCTCACTGGTTTCACCATTTTGGAAGCCATGTTTCTCTGTTAATAACATGATTATGACACCAACCCCTTAAAAGTCCTGCCACTGCTGCTAAAATGCTGCCATGTTTCTTTTGTAAATTAGATTTTCTATCTCATCATTTGTTTTCTTTTTACAATTTAAAAAGTGGAAGCATCCCTTTTTTAATACATTTCTCAAAAGAACACTGATCTTACCAGTACTTCCTATGAGACAGAGCAAGTATCTGTAATAGTCTTGAGTCCTTAGTGCAAACTTTGGAATTAATAGTTTACTTCTATTCTTCTTTTGAAGGAAAGATGCTCTCTACATTGAATAGCATATTCTTTAACATTGCTCTCAAGGAGACATGCAAATACATTGCCTCAGTAATTTTTTATTAGATACTCTTTGATGCATGCTCAATATTGCTCAATTACAGGTGGTGTAGGCACTGTCAATTTAAATATAAAAGAGTCCCTACTTCAAGAAATTCCCGTAGTGGGGCTGGATGTGTGGCTCATGCCTGTATTACCAGCATTTTTTGAGACTGAGGTCTGAGGTGAGAGGATTGCTTGAGCCCAGGAGTTCAAGAGACTAGCCCAGGTAACAGAGCAAGACTGTGTCACTACAAAAAAAAAAAAAAAATCCGTAGTGCAGAGAGAGATTCCTTTGTCTTCTTTAATGCAAGCATACTTCACATGTCAGCATTGAGCCTTCAGGCCACTCAGGCCAGTACCTGTGCTTCCATGTCTGTGTTGTCCAATAGAAATACTTAGTTTAATAATATTGCTACAAAAGAGAAATCTAGGCCCTACAACCTGGGTAACTTTTGCTTCATCATGCCAATAATGTGGTGAGGACCGGGAGGTAGCTGGTAACTGAGGAGCCAAAATCTCCTAAAAAAGCTGCCATCAAGATTGTGTCTGTGTAACAGCCGACTAATCAATTCACTGAGCAGAGAAAAAAACAAGCTGATTGTTTGCAAGCATGGGCAGAAGGAGCATGAACCTAGGAATCTGACAGACACGTTTAAATGTCAATTCCTAGGCTGGGCAAAGCTAGACATACTGAATGAGAATCTCTGAGTGAGCAGCCTAGGAATCTGTATGCCAGGAATCAAGTATACAAAAATCTGAAATCTAAGCTCTGAGGATTCAAAAGAACAAAACCACTTTCTAGCAAAAATGTTTAGTGTATGCCTCATGAAGGAGTTGGGATCAGCACTGGATCTTGAGTAGGTTGGATTTTGATATGTGGGAAAAATGAGGAATGTAGGATGAAGCAGAATGTTCCATTTAGGGGAAATAACTGAGTAAAGGCCCCAGAAAGTGATAACACAGATATATTTGAGAAACACTGTACTATGAGTAATTTATGGACAAGACTGTCTTTTCACAGATCCTAGCACAGATTAGGTGCTCAATAAGTGCTTTTTGAATGTGTGAAATCTGTGGACTAACAGGATTAGAGGATTTATGCTAGGGAGAGATGAATCAAGTCAGATTTTAAAGAGTCTTACGTTTGACACTAAGAAGTTTCTCCTACATTTTGTAGGCAGTAGAGAACAATTAGGTTTTAGAAATGGACAGTCAAATGAAGAAAATATTAAGAACACAAAGGATACTTGGTTCATTATCAGGGGGAGTTAGGGCCAGCTAGAAGCCCAAACTTCACCTGCATGCAACCTACTTATGTAGTTAATCCTCACTTGTACCCTACCTCCTTATGATCAAATAAAAATTTAAAAAAGAAATTATCATTTAGGAAGATTAATCTGTTTTCCATTATATATGGGGCAGGGAGAGCCTGGATAAGGAGGATACAAAGGGGATGAACTCAAATTTTCACTTATTTTCTTTTTATCAACTTTTGATGATATTAAAATTGTCTCTTTAGCCACACTCTCCTGAGTTCAATTCCCCACTCCATTTCTTACTAGCTGTTAGTCATTTGAACATTAATCTTCCCCTCTGTGAAATATGAAGATTGGATCAGATAAGACAACACACACAAAGTCCCTGTGAGTAAACATGCAAAACTGGTAGCTGTTTTCCATAGAAACTTAATCATATTCATCTTTACGATCCTGACTTTTATGTCTGTGTCTGGATAGAGATTTTTTTAACTGTCTTGATTAATCCACATGTATTTACTTTTTTAAAATTCTCATATTCCTGTAACAGTGAATTTTAGTTTTAACATTAAGGATTTTTCTTCTGGATAGCATAAAAGTGATGAAAGTATTACTCTCTGGTTTTTTCTTTAGGTTGCATGAGTTCTGCTAGTAATTAATGAAAAATAAAAATCTGAACTACATGCTTGTTTCAAAACAATTTTTCCTATTGAATAATTCTCACCTATGCACTCATAAAACTGAATATTTTTTGAAAATTGTTTCATGGATTTGAATCACAACTTTAGAAAATCCAAAGAGCTCCACATAATCAGATTAAACCTTAGCTATTTGCCCAACCACCTACATCAAATTGCCTATGTCTCAAGCTTCCTAATAGTGCTTAATCTAATGCCTTAACCCCTAAAAATTTAGCATACAAGAAAGTATATCTTCCATTTTCTGTCTTTCCCACTGGATCTTCCTTATTTCAGTGCTAAGATCCTAAATATAGCAGATTATTGGATCTTTGTGCATTGTATTGGAAAGAATGAGGAAAGAGAAAACATAAATGCACATAGCTTCCTTTCCTACTTTGTCAGTTTGGAAGTAGTGAAAATTGACTAGACATTTAAGCATATGAATAAAAGCAAAATAAGTGGAGAATAGGGAACTTTGCATTATCTAGGAAGGGACACTGTTAGAAGAGGCTAAGATTAGGTGGGAAAAGTGGTAAACCTGTTGGACGTGTTCAGGGCAGTGAATAGAGCAGCCTGGGTGGAGTGAATTACTGTATGAGGGACTGGTCAAAGACAAGGAGGGTTAAAGGAGTGCTTTGATCCAAATGGTATGAAATTTCTGGGTCTCTGGGATGCTTGACTCCCTATTAGCTCATTTTCACATAGAATAATTTCTACCACATCCTTAATGAGAACAATCATAATCATACCATATGTTTGTATAATATGTTTAAATTTACAGAGCATTTTTACAGTGTCATTTCAGTTGCATGTTATTAGTTGCTAGTTTATGATTGTTTACTTGTTTTTATCTATCTCCCTGACTACAGTATAAACTCTGTAAGGGGGAGAACTTCATCTGTCTTCTTTACCACTATAATTTCAGCAGTTAGAATGGTGGCGTGAACCTGTAGTCCCAGCTACTTGTGAGTCTGAGGCAAAAGGATCGCCTGAGTCCAGGAGGTCGAGACTGCAGTGAGTCATAATTATGCCACTGCACTCCAGGCTGGTTGACAGAATGAGACTCCGACTCCAAAAAAAAAAAAAAAAAAAAAAAAAAAAGTTCTTATAATGAATTTTTCTTAAAATATATTAAAGTTTAAAAAGTCAGAGAAGGGAGTATTTATGATGTTTAAGAGCGAATCCTGAATTGCTTAGGACTATTTTTCACTATTTTCTGTTTAATACTGTTTTCAGAATTTACTTATTCAACAATTGTTCATGAAGTACATGTGAAGTATTTAACAAATATTAATGACTAAATATTTATTTATTTAATTCACATACTGGGTCCTATCCTGGGTGCTTGGAATGCACCAGTGAAGAAAACAAAGATTCGTGCTTGCATTCCGAAGGAGAGGGATCAGACAGTAAGCCTCTTAACCACAGTAAATAAGTACATTAAATAGCATGTGAGAAGGTAAATGGCTGTGGATGAAAATGTTGGGCAGGGAAAGAGGGGGCAGGTTGCACAATTCAGAAGTGCTGTCAGCAGTTCCTTGCTGAAGACAAGGTAATTGGATAGGTATACTTTGAGCCATACGTTGTCAGAGAAAGCCTATTTAAAGAGTAGTGTTTTCAGGAGTTTTGCACAAGAATATTTTTGTGCAACAGGTTGCTCTATAGTAACTGAAAATAAGATGTAGACCACTTTGAGCAATGCAGAGTCATATTTCTGAGTTGTGATATATAATATTATATTAACATTGTAACATATCTATTTGGGAGGGAATATTTATTTTTACACTTAGTTCTTTTAAATTTCCTATCTCTAGCCACACTTTCTTAGTTCAACAAGTGATTCCCTGATGTTATTTGATTATCCTTTTATCATTGTGAAATATGTAGCATGTGTGTCCATGATCTCATGCATACAGTTGAAAAAACTAAGGGTTTAATTCTAGAGTTTTGTGGCCCTATACAGGTCCTTTCCCAATCTCCTCCACTTTTCAATTTTTTGGATAAGAAACTTTTATAAAAAGTTGTATAAAAAGATGTGGAAATTAATTTGGTTAGCTATTAGAAGAATAAGTCCTGCAACTTGATAATATGATGGGAAAACTTTTCTTTTGACCTTGAAGTTTTTTCACAGGTAAGGCCTCTACATTGTGAAGGAGCCAAGTGGACAAATACAATAAACCTTACACAATATGGGACAAAACTGAAGCACAGAAAAAGTAATTTCTACAGGACATCTGTGACAAACTAAAAACCTGAACTCAGGTTTTTACTTCTAGTTTGTTGATATTTACAAGAAGAAAACATGTGTGACTTTGCTATTGTGATGTGGAAAGTTCAGAATAGAAAACTACATCAGGGCAGCAAAAGGAGAATGTTCAGTGCAAATTTGGGAACTTGCTATAAGAGAGAGGTAGCGTTACAAATGGATATGGAAAAGACTGTTTAATGAATGATGTTGGGACAAATGGCCTGCAATATGGAACAAAGTACAATTAGATCTCTACCTGATACAATATATAAAAGTAAGTTCAAATAATTAACAAAGAACTAAGAGAAAGAAGCTCTGAAACTGTTAGAAAATAGAGGTTGTGGTAAGAATAATTTCTTAAACAAGACTGACTGCAAACCATAAAAAGTGACAGGTTTGACCACATCAAAATTTAAAATTTTGAGATAACAGAAGACACTATAGGAAGAGATTTAAAAAAAAAAAAAAGAGAAGGAGGTATTTGCAATGTATAGAACAAAATATTAATATCCAGAATATATAAGAATATATAAATGACTTTTATAAATCAATAATCAGAAGACAAGCAATCCATTAGAGATGTGGGTAAAGGTTATTAAGTGGCAGTTCACTGAAGAGGAAAACTGTAGAGCCAATAAACATTTAAAGACTTGTAGAACTGCAGTAATAATAAGGAAATGCAAATTAAAACCATGTCACAATCATGAACTTAGAAAAAATGTAAAACTCTGACAGTAGCAAGTTCCATAAATTTTTTAGAACAATGTGGTAGTTTTTCTAAAAATAAACATGCCTTTCCTAAGCAACACAGCAATTTCACAACTAGATTTATTTCCAAAGTAATTCTCACTAATGAACACGAGACTTGTATAAAGTAGCATTTTTTTTGTAATAGCAGAAAATTGGAAACAACCTGAAATTTCCATCAAGAAGGAAGTGGCTAAATGACAATATAGACTATTCATAAGATGGAATCCTATACAACAGTTACAGTGAATGAACTAGAGCTAGATGTGTCTACATGAATAGATCTCAGAAAACAGTGTTGAAGCCAGAACAAGCTGCACAAAAAAGAATGATGTGTTATTAATCCCTAAAATGTACAAAACTGCTATTATTGTTTGTATCTGCATATAATTGTATGAAATCATGGACTGAAAGGCTTCACATCAAATGTATCATAACAGTTATATGTAAGGAAGGAGAAAGGTACACAGGATTGGGGAGATGTACAGAGGGGAGTGGCAGTAATCAGCTGTATTTTATGTCTCAGTGCTCAGAACAGAGTAAGCACTCAATACGTATTTGTTGAATTAATTTAAAGAGATTTGAAGCAAATATACAATCTTAACATTATGGTATGATGTATTTATTTTACCATTCTCTACATTTTTATATCTTTACATTTTCCCCCCAAGTTAAAAACAGCTTTGGATTTGGGATCTGTATTAGAGTCTCAGATGAGAGGCTTGTTAAGAATAGAGCTTCTAGGACAGATGAGCCACAGGACAGGACGGCCTTCTCTTGCTTTCAGAGACCTTAATCCTTTCTTCTTGGCTGACTTAATCAACATCTGAAAGGCCTTACCAGGGCAGACCCTGCATTCATGCAGTCTTAGAGAACTAAAGGACCTATTGTAGAAGGGTGTGTTTGTGATTCCTAACATCAGTGAAATGAATGAGCATATTTTTCTTGTGTAGAGAGAGAATGGCCAGATACTAACAACAGCAGCAACTCATCACATTTATTGAGTTTTTACTATGTCCCAGCATTGTTTTGAGAACAATGCAGATGTATTCACTCATCCTCACAGCAGCACTGGGGTTTGCTACTGTCATTCTCTCTTTCCAGGTAGGGAAACTTAGGCAAGCTGGGGAAAGGAATGTAAAGGACTAAGGAGAGCGTTTTTAGTCAAATAAATTATACGCCGTAAATATTTGTGTTTCCCAATTGCAAGTTAGTTGTGAAGGGTGCTCATATGGGAGAAAAATAATACTGATTTGTGTATCTCCATAAAAATTAGGGAACAGTTGAATGGAGAAAGATTTTTAGCACAAAATAAGGAAGGACTTTCTGAAAAAAGAAACATTTTTAAATGAACGTGCTACCTTACAAAGGTAGTGTGAAGTCAAATGAGTAAAATGGGTAGGTAAATTTCTGTCCAAATTTTTGTAGAAAACAATTATTTCCAGCTTTGGGTGGAAAGTTGAATTAGATGTCTATGACTCTGATATTATGAGAGCCAATAAGCTGCTACCATATTCATCTGAGGTTTTTAAAAAATCACTCCTTTTTAGTTCATCTATATTTATAACAAAATCTCTGGATCATGTAGAGCTAATGCTTACACCCTTACCATGCTATGTGATAGAAATTTTTTTTTTTTTTTATTTTTTTTATTTTATTTTATTTTATTATGTTATTGTGGGGTACAGTTAGGGGTTAGGCATACAAAAGTATTTCGTTCAGGTACCCTTGTTGATAAGAGGTGTCTCCCCATCCTCAGATAGATATGATAGAAATTTTTTATAGTAGATTTTTATAGTAAAAATCGACATGTTAATTTGT
>CAUYQG010147139.1:0-25794 GCA_963574415.1 Tarsius wallacei | reverse complement strand
AGTTCCATCCAGGTTGCTGCGAAATTCATGATTTCGTTCTTTCTTATGGCTGCGTAGTATTCCATTGTGTATATGTACCACATTTTTTTAATCCAGTCCTCTTTTGATGAACAGCAAGGTTGCTTCCAGGTTCTTGCTATTGTGGACAATGCTGCAATAAACATCCGAGTGCAGGTATCTTTTTTTAAAATAAATTTATTCTCACTAAAAGGAAAAAATATTACAAATAATTTTTATATATCGTTCATCCAGTTTCTTTGAAATTTCATGTTATCTAACAGATGAAGAACTCTTGGAAATTAAATTAGTCCAATAGCAATAATCTACCAATTTTATTCAAATTAACTTAACTGCCCAACTAATTTCCTTTTCCTGGTGCAGGATCCAACCTAGGACCAAATAAAGCATCCAGCTGGCATGTCTATTAATTTACTTCAACACAATTCTTCATCATGTCTTTACTTTTCCTGAACCACAAAACTGTTGAAGTACTGACTTGTTATTTTGTAGAAATAACCCGTCAGTGAGAACTTGTCTTATATTTTCTCCGGAGTGCATAATGTACTTTTAGTAAGAATATAACAGAAGTAATGGTATGCCCTTTTTGGTATATCATTTCAGCAGGTGGATAATATCAGTGTGAGCCATTACTAATCATGCTAACTTTGTATGTTTGGACAAGGTGGCATATGACAAGTTTTTCAACAGTAAAGTTATGTTTTCCTCTTAATAAATAATAAATATTATGTGTGAAGAAACTGAAAGTTTGTAAACATAAATTTTTTGTCACATTTGTTCTAAATAATTTTGGCAATAATTGAACTCAAGCTTTTTTCTTTTTTAATTAAACAAAATAGTCACCTATCTTTCTTCATTTTCCACCTGTAATAAAGTATCATTTTTTCAAAATTATTATTTTTCAACTTTATTCAAAGTGTTATTTTTATTTTGCTTGAATTTGTTGAGATGTTTAGCCCTGTACATGTATATTATTGCTAATAAATTCAATAACCTAGAGCAATATGTCTAAAATAAATGAGACAAAGTAAGAATGTAATCATGGCTTTTGACAGCTGCAAAGTACATGGCTTTAGGGACATTTGAAAACCTGTTTAAAATAGACAATAAAGAGAGTCTTGATGAGAGTGGAAATTGAAGGCTAGTACCCAATTGATATAAAAGAAAAAATGATAGCTTACTATATTATTTCTACTGCCCCATGGAACATTAACAAAACTGAATTACCCTATAAAGAGAATAATGACTTGGAAATGTCTATGGAAAAGATGATGTTCAGTAGTCTTTACTGCAGATTTTTTTTTCTAATAATGAATATAAAAATTTAGCAAATGAAAAGGTATCAAACTTTGCATATACTTCAGCACTGTTAGAAAGGAACAGAATTTTTAAATTGATCTGAAGTTTTAAGATCTGAACTTATGTTTTAAGGCTATAATCACACATTAAAGATGGATGCCAACATAATTGAAACTTAGCAGAGCAGTTGAAAATTACCTAATACATGTATGACCTTAGTGACAATGATATCCTTTTAGAGAGCAGATCTAATTGCATATTTTAATATTTTTTGTAGGCATGAAAAGCCATGCCAGCATACAATTCATTTTAATTGCCATTAATTTGTTCACCCATGTTTTATCTTACTGAGAGCAAATAAGAAATTTAATATGCCCTTGGCTTTTTTATGATCATTGGAAATATGCTTCAAGTTTTTTTCTTTTGTTTTTTTTTCTGTTTACACCAGATGTAAGAAAATTAAATGGGATAATTTTCTGAATTACTCATGTCTAGAAAAGTAAGGGGAGGTATACCACAGCAGTGCATAGGCAGCACATGGATTAAAAATATATATTTAGGTCTTTTTCTCCTAACTTCAATAATTAACTTTAAGCATCTCAGTTCAGACCAATTGTTTGAAGAAACAGCATAAACAAACATGACACACATACTTTTGGACAAGTTGTATCCATGGCACAGTTTAGTGACTTGGTGAGTAAGTGCTTCTTTGCCTACTTAGACCCTTAGATGAAGTCATTCTTTGCTGTATTCCTGACTTTGCACTATCAGTATGAAGGGTCAGATCCTAAGGCTTAGTATTGTGAAATAAGTTGACCAATTATGGAAGAATGTAAATGTCAAAAAAAAAGAATGCATAATGGCCAGAATTAAGATGGGTTAGAGTGTAATGCGACATTTTGAAACAAGTTATTTCATAAGTTGTTTGCTTTACAATAATTTTTTTAGTAAGTTAAATAATGTTCCCCCAAATTCATGTCTACCCTGAATCTCAGAATGTGATATTTTAAAATAGGTTCTTTTTGCATTTAATGAGTTAAAGATCTTAACATAAAATTGTCTTAACAAAAAATGGGCCCTAAATCCAGTGACTGGTGAAAAGGAGAATATACCAAGAGTCACATATGGAAGGTCATTTGAAGACAAAGATAGAAATTGGAGTTATGCCACCACAAACCAGATAATGCCTGGAATCACCAAAAGTCAGGAGAGGCAAAGGAAGATACTTCACTATAGCTTTCAGAGGGAGCATAACTTCGCTGGCACCCTGATTTTGGAATTAAAACCCTCAGACCTGTGAGAAAATGCATTCATTTTGTTTTAAGCTACCTAGATATTGTCACTGAGGTTGGTGTGCTGCTGGAACAAATACCTAAAAAACAAGGAAGTGCCTATGGAGTGGGTTAAAAGATAGAGGCTGGATGATATTTGAGACACTTAACAGGAAGACTCTAGATTGACTTCAAGAGTTAGTTGGTAAAAATATGGATGGCAAAGGTAATATTGGTTAAGACTTTTTGGTTGTAAAAATGATGGAAGTGAAAGATTCTGGTAGAACATTAAAGGTGTTTCTAGTGAGTCTCAAAAGGAAATGAGAAGCAAACCTGGTTCTCTATGATCTTGGGCAAGTTATTTCACCTCTAATATTCAGCTTCATTAACAATGCAAAAGATGTGATTGCTATATAGGGTTATTTGAAAAAATATATATGTACACAGATATTGAAGGAGCTTACTATTTTAACTTTTGCTTATAATTTTGAAATAATTTATAGATTCACCTTCTATATTCTAAGAAACAAAAAGTAACAGTATAGATCTAAATCATCTTGCTTTTCCCAGTTTCTATCACAATACCAAAAAAACACAATTTTTAAGTAAAAATATATTTAACTTTGGAAACATTCAGCTAAAAAAATATAATTTATATATAAACGATGTACATTTTGCATATTTAATTATCTAAAGGAAATTTGCTTTGCAAAATCTTCACATGCAAATGTCATATTTGGTTATATATCAGTGGAAACTTGTGAATTTAAACTGAAAACTTAATCTGCTCACTTGTTAGTATCAAAATTTCTGTAGATAAGAGGAGAGAAAATTCATGTAAAAACACATTAAATATTAGCTAACTATATGAAAAAGCAATATTTAATATAGATATAAGACTTATAAATAGCTGTTTACATGTTAGTCTTTGGAAAAATTTGAAGGTTTTAATAATTTCAACATAAATTGCATAAATGATCTATAAAAGTTGAACTGTGATGCTAATAAAAGTAATAAGATATCTATTATTTTAAAATACAGAAAGAAAAATTATTGCAATTTTGTGTTTAGTTTTATTTGACCCAAGATGAATGCTAGGGTAGGTAAATTGACCATTAAAATAATTTTTAAGCATTATTTCATTTTATTTTTAGTCAGAAAAATATGATTGGTAGTGTTAATTTTACATTATTGACATATATTTAGCATGAACTTTAAAGATTTCTATTTTTTCTCCAATATATTATACATTTAGAAGTCTGAAGAAATTATTTGGGGAGTAGCTATTTATATGGGAGGTATGAGCTGAAATTCACTTGCAATAATTTCACCTATTTTGGTCTAACAATGGTAGAGCAGAAATACACCTCCACTCTTAAACGTTGACAAATATGTTTGAATATGGAATTCACAATCTCATAGCTCATAGCTCACTGCTACCTCAAATTCCTGGGTTCCAGCAATCCTCCTGCTTCAGACTCCCCAGTAGCTGGGACCTCAGATGCATGCCACCAGGTCCAGCTCTATAGATAAAGATTTTAGTGTAAGGACAGATGGATAAAAAAATATAGTGGGAGAGATTGTTGCTTGGCCATGAAAACCTATGCTATTTCCCAAAATAATACATTGTAAAATATATTTTCAAGACTTCCTTGAAAGTAAACATAGCTGTGTGACTGATATAGTCTAGCACATAATAATAGAATCATAGTCAATTATGTAAGAATAGAAAGCAGCTTTCAGACCTTGTCTGAAACTCTCTGATATTAATTATTTCACAGTCTCCTTCTGTCAGCTCAAAAGATGAGCATTGTGAATTTCCAAGCCATGTGTTGAAGAGGGCAAAGTCCAGGGTGAAAAAAAAATCCTTAATTTCTTGATCACGATTAGGAAGACAGTGATACACAGAGCAGCAAAGTTGTTGTGGACAGTATATCCCAGAAAAATAAACTTCTGTAAACATGACAAATTTTGCTATGTGTGGCACTGTCTAACTTTACTAAGTATAATCTTTTCTAATAAGTATATTTCATTTATTCACTAACCAGAAAAATCATTTTCTCAAATATGCTTAGCTCATGAGTTATCTGAAGGTTACAACTGAACATATATTACCATAAAATAAAAATGTAAAAAAAAAATGCAAAGAAGTAAAATGAAAATAAATTAGTATTGATCATGAATTACTAGCATTATTATAATATGAATGATAATATTTGTACTGTATTTTTTAAAAATCCCATTATGAGGATGTTATGAGGCACAGAAACTTCACATCTATTCTACTGCTAACACAATTCACTGTGTTATTTATCTGTTAATTTCATCATCAGTACCAATAAGAAATTGTTCATATAAAGCAGTAGTCCCCAAACTTTTTGTATCAGGGACTGGTTTTGTGGAACACAATGTTTCCATGGACAAGTGGGGTAGGAGGGAGGGTTTCAGTATGATTCAAGCACTTAAAATGATTGTGTACTTTATTTTTATCATTATTACATTATCATATATAGTGAAATAATTATACAACTAACCATAAGAAAAGAGGTGTAATTAGAAATTGTAAGTAAAATAATGGGCAGGCCATGTGCAGACTAAAGTACTTGTGGGATTCTTAAAGTCTGCCACCAGATGCAGCTGTATCATTGAAAAATATCAACGAACTCACTTGCCACTCACTGATAGACTTTTGATTTGAGTTGTAATCATTTGATTTATTATGGTCTCTGTGCCATCAAACTTCACTGCTAATGTTAATCTGTATTTGCAGCCATTTACCCACACTAGCATCACCCCTCAGCTCATCAGACATTAGAGTTTCATAAGGAGTGTGCAACCTAGATACCTCAGATGAGCAATAGGGTTCATGATCCCATAAGAATCTAATGGCACAACTGATCTGACAGAAAGCTGAGCTCAGGCAGTAATGCAAATGATGGGAAGTTGCTGTAAATACAGATGAAGCTTGCTCACTCATCAGCCACTCACTTCCTGCTGTGTAACCTGGATGCTATTAGGTTGGGGACCCTTAATAGAGAGCACATCATCCCCATATGAACAATTATGAATTTCAAGTTTCAAATATAAACAGAGCATACCACAAATGTACATAATTTAAGAAAAGAAAGAAGATATTAAAATTGTAATAATATATACCAATAACAAACGGTGAATACAATTAGCGCCTGACTTCTGCAATTACAAGAGATGCTCAGAGTGGTTACCATCAGCATTTAGACACTTCTGATTATAGTGAACATCTCTTAACATCTCTTAAAATGTGTATACATGTTTTTGGCACCCCCAGTACATACAAACACACTTGTGGTACTCTTTCTTAAAATATAAATGGTAAAGCTGAAACTCTCTCACATCTATGTCAATATAAATTTCAAGTAAATTAAATTGTAGATGCTGTTTTCTAATTTCTTCAGCAACACAATATACCGGCTTGAAATCACAAAGAAAATATGGTATACTTAAATATAAAGAACAATCACCAATTTATCCTTAGAGTAGAAATTTAAATTAAATAAATTCAATTAAATAATTATCTAAATTTAAAAAGTGAAGCTAAATAATGTATACAATGGTAAATGTAAACATAATTTCTAAGATTCTCAGAAACTTTAGAAAAAATGTCTTTCTTTCATGTACCGACCATTATGGGTGTTCCTAGAATCCAATCATATTTGAATTCCCACCGTTTCAGAAGAAAATATTTAGTTTTCTATATTATCACTGATATATCATCTAAAATCATCGTGCATCATTGATAAGGTTTAGTCTTACACTCAATGTGGGTGGATAAGATTTAGCTTAGCATGCAAAGCAGAATAGATTACAAGAGAAACAGTCAAAATGATTGACTTTATGAAAAATAGAGACAACAATATACCAAAAATCACTATAAAACAAATGAAAAAAGCAAATAATAGATTAAAAATTCAGTGAAGTTTAATAAGTAAAAAAATAAAAAAACCCTAGACAATAAAGTATTTCAAAAGACAAAAATGTATTGGTCATTACTTCTGAGAAAGAGAAATATTAAGAAAACTAGTATTTATAAAAGCACATTGATGCAACTCATGTATCTTCCCTATAAAAATGATGAAACAATTTAATGACAATATTAAACATTTTATATATGCAAAAAACAATCACCCTCTTTAGAGATAGAATTAAAAATGTGTGCAGTATTTTTTGAAAATATATTACAATCTTTTAAGATTAGAATTATCATTTCAATTGGCCAACCAATGCCATTCATTATGAAGAAAATGATGAGAAACAGAAGAAATTGACTAGGTGACTTCATAAAAGTAAAATTTCAATTTTCAAATACATTAGACTAAATACCTAAAAATTAGTGATTAGGTAAATATAAAGTCTGCAATTATATAATGGTGCACCAGAGGTAATGTAAATTATTATTTAATATAGTGAATAGTATGTGACCAATGCTCGTTATAAAGCATTAAGTTATAAAGATGATGCATACTAAAAATTAATATTTACTATTCATATGTATAACTATATATCGCTAAAGACATGTGTATAGACAGAAAAAATTATTATTACATAATGGTGAAAGAACAATTCATACATTTTTATATATACCTATTGTAATATATATCACATCTTAACCTTAGTGTGGTTATCATGGGTTACTAAAAATTCATTTTGAGAATTTTTCTAGCGAAATAAGCATATTTTTAAAAATGGTTTTTCTTATTGCTATATGATACATAAAATCAAAAGTTTAAAGCAAAACACTTGAATTAGTTTCATCTTAATGATAAGAGAAAAGCTACAATATGTTCCAGCCTTATAATAAAATAACTGTCAACTTAAAAATATTCAAACCTATGTTATGAAATATTTCAATAAGACAAATGCTCACTGTATATTTATATTAAAATAAAGATTGTAAATTATATCTATATAATTTATAGTTGCAGACAAATAAAATATAATCAAAAGAATGGAAAAAATATACTAAGATAGTAATGGTCATTTCCTTTCATAAGCAAAATTTAGGATACTTTAAAATAACAAATTTCTTGAAATTAATTTACTTTTCTCAAAATTATAAAAAGGGGCTATAAAGAGCTAAAATTCTAAAGAAGATTTTTAAATAAAATCAGTACTCAAATTTAATAAAGAATAATTAAGTATTAAGGTACCATCTATTTTAAAACTGATGTCCTACAAAATGTCTCTAAGACAGAAAGAAATCAAAGATGATTCTTTCATAGATAAAATCATTATACCTTAACTTTATAGTACAAAATTATTAGGTTTATTTATTTTGTATATAATTTATAAAATTTCTTTTTTCTGATATTGTTGGAGATTAAACATTTTATTTTCTTTGCAATATTGTTATTTACTTCATCAAATGAGAGACGGTTCTGGGAGAAATATAGCTCAAATGACATTTATGTGGAAGTTTATGGACAGATAGTTGGAATAATTTTTTTTTGATAAGCAAGTTAGTGTTTTAAAGTATTATTTGTTCATTTTTAATAAGCTGATTTTCAGTTGAAGATTGCTCTTAATTTTTATAGTATTCTAATGCCTTGTACTATATTCCTTTCTTGCTAAACAAAGCCTTTCCAATTATAAAGTTGTTAAACACTATTAAAAGAAAAGCAGGATTATCCTACAACTCAACACCAAACAAACAAATAACCCAATTAAAAAATGTGCAAATATTTTGATAGAAATTTATCCAAGGAAGAAACACAATTGGCTAATGGGTATATGAAAAAGTGTTCAACATCACTAAAAATCAGGGAAATGCAAATTAAAACCAAAATAAGATATCACTTTACACCTGTTAGGATGGCCATTATCAGAAAAACAAATCAAAACATTGTGAGGAATAAATTGAAATTCTTGTACATTGTTGGTAGAAATGCAAAATGGTATAGCCACTGTGAAAAACAGTATGGAGCTTTCTCAAAAAAAAAAAAAAAAAAAAAAATTAGAACCACTACATAAATCCAGCAGTTCCATTTCTGGGTATATATTCAAAATAATTAAAATCAGAATCTCAAAGAGATATTTGCACCCTTAGTGTCATTGCAGTATTAACTTGTAATAGTCAAGATGGAGAAACAAACTAAATGTCCATTTATGGGTTAATGGATAAAGAAAATATGATGTATACACAATGGAACTGTACTCATCCATAAAAAGAATGAAATTATATGCTACAACATGCATGAACCAGAGGACATTGTGCTAAGTGAAACAAGTCAGTCATAGAAGAGCAAATACCTTAGTTTCATTTGTAAAAATATCTAAAGTAGTCAAACTAATGGAAGCAGAATGTACAAGCGTGGTTGTCAAAGCTGAGGAAAGGGGAAAAAAGAGTGTGGGTATGCAGTTTCACTCATGCAGGGTGAAAAATTATTTAGTCAATGTTTGACATTGGGAGTTAATTTTTAAAATAAACATACATATTGAGTGGGTAACTATATTGTTTATAAATAACATTATCAAGCTGAAACTTCACCTGCACGTAGACTACTTATGTACTTAATCCTGACCTATACCCCACATCTTTACAATAAAATTAAGGGAAAAAATTAAGAAAGTAAATCTTATACTATATGTTTTTAGCACACTTTTTAAAAAGAAAGAAACATTTTTAAAAAGTGAAGCAGAATTAAGGTATCATTTAGGAAGAACATCTCTCTTTTGGCCGTTAACTCAGCATTATTCAGTCAAAGAAGAGTTACTAGCTTGTTTTGGTTTTCATTCTAGTTAATTATGGTTCATGTGCATTTATGTTAATTGAATTCCTCAGAATCACCTTCACATTTTTATTCTCACTACAAAATAATTTTTCAGATGCTGGCAGGCCTCCTCAATTCCTGCTATGTTAAAATTGTGGGGTCTGTTTTTGTTTGATTTTTCTGTTAACTGTTGTCTGAGTCTAAAAGCATTTCTCATTATTTTCTTTACCATTCAATTGAGATTTTCATATAGCTTCACTGAACTTGAGATGAAATCTAATATTCCTTTTGCTGTGCCAATACAAAATGTTTTCATCTCTTTTTTGGTAGGTGACCTATTTAAATTGTTCTTTACAGAGGCATATAAAATAGTTGTAAAAATAGTTTGTTGCTTTTCACTTAGATTAATTAAAATGATACCCACAGAAGTTTTTAATTTATATTTTGACATTTTTATTAAGTTTCAACGTGATGATATTATTTATAAAGAGCATAGTTACCCACTTAGTATGTATAATTAGTTTATTTTAAAAACTGACACTTTTGCTTAACTTAGTAAATAAAAAACTAAAAACTCAAACAATGTATAAACCAGTTAATAAACATCATGAATATTGTGTAAATATTTATAATGTTTTTTTATCTTTTCTCAGTAAGCTCAAATCACTTTGGAGATAATCTTATTTCTAAAGAACAGTAATAGAATTTTGATTATTGAAATAAAATGAGCACGTTTCAATATTTTGTCTTGATGTCAAGGTTTCATAATGAATATAAAAGAAATTTGTGAAAAATGTTTTTTAGTATTTATAATATTTAAATTAATGCATCACTATGTACATATGTCTCAAGCATAGCACAACAAAAATTGTATTTTATTGTTTGCAATATTGTGCAATCACAAAATATCATTCTGCTATCATGTATTTTTAATTGCTTAAATAATCAGCATTGTTGAGGCATAATTTTTTTAAAAAACCCACCCCCTTAGATGTATACATTGATAAATTATTCAAAATATATAAACTTGGCAGTATCATCTTAATACGTTCATAAGCATATCTGAGAACTTAGATACTGTCATGAACTTATAGATTTTGAATGGTTGACATATTTTGATGTGTTTCATTTAGTGTCCTTTTTGATGCCCAGATTTTCTCTTTTGCCAGTGGATGCTGTTTCAAGTTGTCTCCTGAGTTTTCATGTAAGATTCTGCTAGCTATGATACTCCAACATTAACTGGCAATCAAAAATTTCCAGACTTGTCTTGTCCTTATTCTTCCCCAAACATGGAATAAATTGTTTCTATGTAGAGTCCTGTTATTCTGTTTACATTTTAGTGAGATATGCTAGTTCAAGACCACAGTCTGGACACCAGTAGTTAATTTTCATTCTTGATACTTCATAAAAGAGGTTTCGTTTATAGTTTCTATGTCTTTCCATGGGCGGTGGTAGGAAAAACATACAAAAAAGATTTATGAATTTATACTGAGAGTTCCAAGTGGAACTCGGAACTACAAAATTTAACTTATTCTACCTTGTATCTGTATTTCTTCTTTCAACACAGCTAGAACCCTGATAGTTAAAGGCAGAAGATCTTATTCAGTTAGGATAATATTTGTTAATGTTATGTCTAAATTGCCTGGAACATTATATTTTTTTTAATGAATAAGTCTTAATTCAATAAATTATGAAAAAGTATTATTAAATAGGTACCAAATATTAAACAATGAATTTCATGCTGCCAGTAATTTTGCCATTATTTGCCAATTCCATCACTTTATTTCAAAACTTTCTGGCCCCATCCCTTTTCATGGGGTAAGAAATGCTTGTAAGATGTACAATTTTACTGAATTTGCACCAATCATTTTTTCCCGAAGGGAGTCCCAATTCGTTTTTCTATTTGCTCTTTAAAACTCACCTATCATACAATTTGTACATATAATTTGCACCAAGTTCTAAAATTTAAATATGCATTCCTTTGATAACTAAGACTTTATCTAGGCACCATATATCTACAACTTAATGAACATTTAGCAGTCTATAGAATATACAACTTTGCGTTTACCTATATTCTGCATTTATAGCACACACATCTCCTGAGTGCTAGATAATATAAAAATAAAAAGAATGTGATTAATTGTAAAAATTATATTTTCTATATAAATGCTAATATACCCATCCCAACATTTCATAGATAAAAATTCACCATAACAATTTTATATCAGTATGAGCATAATTATCATTTTTGGACAAAATCCAGATTGAGCAAAACAAATAACACTTTTCCACATAGTGAATAACCAGAAGTGATCTTTAACAAAAATTTCTAGTAAGAAAATATCCATCAAGTGCATCGAATAAAAGTACATCTTTATGCATATAGCAATAGTAAAACTTATACTGAGAAAAAGATCCATGCATTTTAATGAGAGTACATTAGACTGAGTTGGGCTTTTTTCTGTGTCATTTCATTCAATCATCAAAGGACATTCTTGTAGCTCACCAAAAAACTTATGGAACGATTAATATTTTCACCTTTTTGAGTGAATATCTGTATGACATAAATCATACACTAAGTAAGGAGATTGAAGGAGACTAAATGGATGCTATTGAAATACTTTACAAATCTAATGACAAGTCAATCTTATTTGTACTCATGAGATTAGTATACTGTGCATCTTATAGTGGGAAGAATAATTTAAAAATGCTTTAAATTTTACTTCTTAATGTTCACTCGAATAACAAAGTTTCATCTCATTTTTTTTATGTTCTAGGAAATTGGGCTGACCATCTTTTCCCTACAGTCCCCTGATATTACGGGACAGCAGCTTTCAGAAGGAACATACCATTAGAACCCATTTTTATATTTACATTTGTATTATTTCATTATTCTAGATGACATTTAGTGCAATTTAAAATTTACAGCATTGATTGGTTCATCATTACTCTACCCTCCAGGAATATAGAGTCATACTTAGTGAGATTTTTAGATTGCATATTTCTAAATTAAAAAAAAAAATACACTCACCCATGACATCTGTGGATACAACCAACTGTTAATCATAAATACTGTTTAGAAAAAATAAAAATAAGAACATTTAAAAAATATAAATAAAATACAATGTAACAATTGTTTATGTAGCATTTACATTATATTAGGTACTTTAAAAAATCTAGAGATGATTCACAGTAGTTGGGGATATTTGTAAGTTATTTTAAACTCTTTAATATAAAGAATTTGAACTTCTGTATATTTTCATATACTTGATGGTCTTGGAATCAATTCTCGATGGATACCAAGTAACAGCTGTAAGCTGAGGTCACTGCAAATTATGCATTTTTAAGATAAGAGCATACTTTTAAATATTATTTTAAAATATAATATGCTAGCATTCAGGAGGTTTCTAATGGTAATTTTAATGCTGCTTTTAACTTGTACCATTACATGCACAGATGAGAATGTCTCTTCAACTGGATCTCAGAATTTACAAAAGACTCAAATTCCACTTATAGTAACATGTGATTTCAGTGAAAAGATAAAATGTGTAGCTATAAACCACTCAGAATTTTGTGTCCACTGTTACTTCAGTACGACAACTTAAACTGAAAGATACAAAACTCATCTTATATTTTTTCTGAAATTAACAAATTTATATGATTGGTTTTGTGGGTTAACTTTTATATTTACAGCATATATATCACATAGGTGTTGATAATTAATGGTAAAATGTTTGATTTTTTAAATATCTATTTAGAATTTAGTAGAATATTTTAATAAGGAATTATGACAGGATCATTTTTAGAGTTTTCAGCAATCACTCTGACTATTCTGCCAGAATGAATGGGAAAGGACAAAAGCAGAAATAGTAAAATTTGTAAAAAAATACATTCCTTAAGTGATAAACAAGACTTGGTTTATGTTAATGGTAGAGGGTGTATGAGAAGAACAAACAAAGGAGGCGTTTACTCTAGAAATAGAATGGAAAAGAATTATTGTTGGATTATTTGACTTTTCTTCTGTCAATTTTTCCTAGAGTTCTGATGTCTGAGGATTGAATGTATAGACAGGGAATACACAGTGATGGCATCTTAGTTCACTTGATTTTCCAAGACTGAACTTCACAATTGAGTTCATCAAATTTCTGTGCAAATTTTTCTAGCCAGAATTTTGTTTTGCTGTGGTTTAATTAGAAAAAAATATAAGTACTATGTGGAAGGGAGCAGCAAAATTAGAAGAAGGAGACTACTTTCAGATGTCTGAATGCTTAATAATACAAAATTTTTGTTTATGAGGCTGATTATGATATAGAACCTATAACTTTGAAATGATTGGAGTTTGTGTGTTTAATTCCTTGCTGAAGATAATTGATATATTGAGTCTTTTAATGATGTTTTACATCTAATGAAACACTTGACTTTTTCTCTAAACGAAATACTGATTTTTTAACAGACACAAACTTGTTAAATACATCTCTTAAAACATCAGTGGAAAAACTGAAGTGTGTATTCGAGGTTTCAAAAAAGATTTACCTTATTAAGACACTTGATTTCTTCATCTAACTTACTAACATCATTTTATGCCTTCATGCATATTAGTATAATTTGTTTGCTGTTATTAGCACCATATTTTCTTAAATGAAATCAATTTGCTATTAGAACATTGTTTTCTTATTGGAATATTTAACTCACTGAATATATTGTTTCAATAATTATTGCAACTCTGTTACTTTGTAAAAAGGGAAAACTTTAAAATAATCTAATTTACCAATACTTATATTTAAAATACTTTATTCAACTAAGAAAAGAAATGATATTCCTGTCAATCAAAAAACAGTATCACTAAATGGATAAATAGCTTTTTAAAATATTTAATGAGTGCATGAAAATAGAGGCATATCTCATTTTATGGGCTTCACTTTACCATTCTTTACAGATACTGTGTTTTTACGAGTTGAAAATATGTGGCAACTGAATTAAACATGACTGTCTGTGATATTTTAAACAATATTATGTGTTCAACATGTGTTTCTGGTAACTCTAGCAATATTTCAAACTTTTTTCTTATTATTTTTCTATTATAGTGATCTGTAATCAATGATTTTTGATGTTACTATTGTAACATGCCCATATAAGATGACATGTTCTGTTGATAAATATATTTTTTAAAGCAGGATTTATTAAGAGAACAGAAAACTTTCCACAGTTGGAGGGCCCCTGAAGGGGTTACCTTCTGTTGATAAATTTTCTGTGTGATCTCGCTGCTTCAACAACTGGTCGGTTCCTTATTGCTTATCCTCTTCTTGGGCCTTTCTATTCCTTGAGACATAATAATATTAAAGTATGCCAATTATTAATTCTACAATAGCCTCTACAAATTCAGTAAAATAGTATTTGCATTCACATGCAATCAAAAGTTAGAAATTATTAAGCTTAATGAGGAAGGCCTGTTGAAAACTGGAATAGGCTGCAAGCTAGGTTCTTTCACCAAACAGCCAAGCTACGCATGCAAAAAAATATATATATATATTGCAGGAAATTAAAAGTTCTATTCCATGGCAACCTCCTCGGTTCCCCTCCCACTGTGGGAGTTTTTCTGTCCTCTCAATAAATCCTGCCTTCCCCCCCAAAAAAAGTTCTACTCCAGTTGACACATAAATAATAGGAAAATAAAACAGACTTATTGCTGATATGGATAAAGTTTCAGTGGTCTGGAAAGATCAAACCGGTCACAATATTCCCTTAAAATGGAGCTGAATCAAAAGCAAATTCCTATTAATAATTTTCTTCAATTCTATGAAGGCTAAAAGAGGTAAGGAGGCTGCAAGAAAATAAATGTTTGAAGCTAGCAAAGTTTGATTTATGAGGTTTAAAGAAAAACAGTGTGTTCATAACATAAAAATGCAAGATGAAGCCAGGCGTGGTGACTCAAGCTTCTAATCCCAGCACTTTGGGGAGACAGAGGCAAGAGGAATGCCTGAGTCCTGGGGTTCACGATCAGCCTGGCTAACTTGGCAAGATTTACCTCTACAACAAAGCAAAAAAATAGCCAGGCATGGTGCTGCATGCCTGTAGTTGCAGCTACTTGGAAGGCTGAGGTGGAAGGATCACCTGAGTCCAGTAGGTCGAGGCAGTGGTGGCCATGAGCACGCCACTGCACTCCAGCCTGGGCCACAAAGTGAGACCCCAACTCAAAAAAAAAAAGCAAGATGAAGCATCAAGTGCTGATATAGAAGTTGCAGCAGGTTATTCAGGTAATGTAACTAAGATAATTGATGAAAGTGACTACACTAAACAACATATTTTCAGTATAGATATATCAGCATTATACTGAAAGAGTATATCATCTATGACTTTTATAACTAGAAAGGAAATGTCAATGCCTGACTGCAAAACCTCAAAGAACAAGCTGTCTCTTTTGTTAGAGCTAATGCAGCTGGTGGCTTGAAAGAGAAGACAATGCTCACTCATTATTCCAAAAAATTCTGGGGCCCTTAAGAATTATACCTACACTTCCTGTACTCTATAAATGAGATAACAATGCCTGAAGAACAGCAGATCTGTTTATAGTATGGCTTACTGAATATTTTAAGCCCATTATTAAGACCCACTTCTCAGAAAAAAATATTCCTTTCAAAATATTTCTACTCACTGGCAATGTACCTGGTCACCCCTTGGAGATGTGCCAGGAGATTAGTGTTGTTTTCATGTCTGTTATCACAATATTCAACCTGTAGCCCGTGAATCAAAAGTAATTTTAACTTTCACATTTTATTATTTAAGAAATATATTTTATAAGGCTCTCACTGCCATAGAAAGTAATTGCTTTGATAAATTTGAAAAAATGAAACCAAAAACCTTTGGGAAAGGATTCACATTCTGAACACCATTCCAAGCATTTGTGATTCATGGGAAAAGGTCAAAATATCAAAAATAACAGGCAGAAGGATCACCAGAGCCCAGCAGGTCGAGGCTGCAGTGGCCTGGAGAGGCCACTGCACTCCAGTCTGGGTGACAGAGTGAGACTCCAACTCAAAAAACAAACAAACAAAAAAAAACCAAACAAAAAAAACAGAAGTTTGGAAGAAGTTTAGTCCAACTCCTGTTGATAACTTTGAAGGGTCTAGAATTTCAGTTCCAGAAGTAGATGAAGACGTGGTGGAAATAGTGAGAGAACTAGAAATAGAAATAGAAATGGAGTTTGAAGTTGGTACTGAATTGTTACAGTCTCATGATGAACTTGAATGGACGAGAAGTTGCTTCTTATGGATGAACAATGTGGTTTCTTGAGATGGAATCTATTCCTGGTTAAGATGCTGTGAATGCTGTTGAAATGATAAAAATGTATTTAGAATATTACATAAACATATTTAATATAGCTGTGATAGGTTTTGAGATAATTGCTAATTTTAAAGGAAGTTCTATTGTGGGTAAAACACTACCTAATAGCATTTAATGCTACAGAGATATATTTTGTGAAAGGAAGAGTCAGTTGATGCCCAATACCTCATTTTTGCATGAATTTAAGTATTTGTCATAGCCACCCCCTTCCATCAGCAACCGCCACTTGATTAATCAGCAGCCATCAACATTGAAGAAAGACCCTCCACCAGCAACACAATTTTGACTCACTGAAGTCTCAGATGATTATTAGTGCATTTGTATCAATAAACTATTTTTAAATTCAGGTATGTACTCCTTTTTAGACATAATGCTGTTGCATATGAAATAGACTATAATAGAGTCTAACATTTATACACACTAGGAAACCAAATACATCATGTGACTTTCTTAATATACTCACTTTATTAAGGTGGCCAGGATTCATACTCACAATATTCTCATGGTATGCAAGTGTGCAGAATTAGAAGAACAGTGGGGGTCTTCCTTGAATTCTAAGGGTCCTCTTTGCCCTGATTTGGATTATTTCTCTCATTGTAATTATATATTAAAAATACTCCATGTTCTTTTTGTTTTACTTTTCTTACTTTATCTATATGAATGTCTTTTGAGAAATAGTAGTCCATAATTTTATTTGTTCTTTCAAATCACATAAATGTGCTTGAAATTGATGTGTTTTTAAAGATGGCACTTTTTGTCAAAATGCATAGTCTCTCACAACATATACATGCTTATACATTAATTTGCAAAACATTATGGAACTCTATGAGTCAGAAACTATGCCATCCAATAAAATTCATGTTATTACTCAAATCTGGATTTGAGCATGGGCATTCTAGTAAGTGGTTAATAGCATAAAAAGAGGAAAATACAGAGTTATGAAATCATGAGGAATTGTGGTGTTAATGTGAGAAGAGACTGACAACTGTTTTATCTTGTAGCATATATTTTTTGTTTTAATCAAATAATAAAAACAACTATTCTATTTTCTGAAATTTCCACAGCTCAGACACAATGCATTTATCATTCACGACTGATTTTTTGTTTTGTTTTGTTTTTTTTTGAGTTGGCGTCTCACTCTGTCGCCCAGACTGGAGTGCAGTGGCCGCTTCCGGCCACCGCAGCCTCGACCTGCTGGCCTCCGGCGATCCTTCCGCCTCAGCCTTCCAAGTAGCTGGAACTACAGGCGCGTGCTACCACGCCCGGCTGATTTTTTTTTATTTATTGTAGAGATGAGGTTTCGCCTGCCCAGGCGGGTCTCGAACCCGCGGACTCAGGCAATCCACACACCTCAGCCTCCCAAGGCGCGGGATTACAGGCTGAGCCACCGAGCTCGGCTACACCACTGATTTTTATCTATTGAGCTTATTGGATTTGATTTCTTCATCAGTTCACTCATAAATTCAATTTATTTATGCATTATATCAAGGTTTATTAATATTTATTCAGCACCTTTTCTATGTGAGACACGGTGTTAATATAAAGACAACTGTGTGAAAGAGGTGGTATTACTATCAGGAACACTGCTCTACATATTTGGACAGTTTTATTGTAACTTAGTTTTTACTTAAGCAGAAGTCACGCTATGATGTAGTGGTTCTCAAACTTTCCTGTTTCAGGAAATGAAATAGTTTCTGTTTATGTGGGTTATACTATTTAATATTTATTACAAATTAAAATTAAGAGCTTTACAAAGTAAGTTGAATTAAACTAGCAATTACAAATCTATTACATGCTATTACAAATAATATACTTTATGAAAATATTACTGTATTTCCCAAACTGGGAAATCTTGTTAAAGCTGTCACAGTTTTATATATTTTTATAGCTTTTTAAAATGTCTGTCTTACTAGAAAGCAGATGAGTTTTTATGTACTCCAGCATTCTGTCTCCAGCATTCAGAGATGTAGCTGAAAAGGAGGATTCTATACATCTCTGAAAGAAACTTGAGCTCCCCCAGGAATTACCCTTTTAGAACACTGCTATAATAGAAAATTCATGGACTCAGAAGTCTGATATAAAATATGCAAATTAAATTCTAATTCTAACACTTATTGGATTTCGTTATAAGGGCATTATGTTTCATTGGTGTTGGGGAAGTGTTAGTTTAAAAGTATAAGCCACGGCCGGGCAATGGCTCAAGTCTGTAATCCCAGCATTTTGGGAGGCTGAGGCAAGAGGATTGACTGAGTCCAGGGATTCAAGACCAGCCTGGGCAATTTGGTGAGACCTTGTCTCTATAGCACATCAAAAAATTAACTGGACATGGTGGCATGCGCCTATAGTTCCAGCTACTTGGAAGGTTCTCCTGAGCACAGCAGGTCGAGGCTGTGGTGGCTATGAGCATGACACTGCACTCCGACCTGAATGACAGAGTGAGGCTCTGACTATAAAATAAAATAAAATAAAATAAAATGAAATAAAATATACAAGATACAAATATATATATATATATGTATATATATATGTATGATTGGTAGAGAAGGTGATTTAGGTAGTTGTAGGAACTCGAATGTACAGCACAGGATTACCCTTACAACCACATAGAAATGTATGACCTTTCAATTGTGCTCAGAATGAAAAATGGAAGGATAGGTGTGAAATCAGGTAAATTTATGGAATTTCGTACTAAGTGGTGAAGGAATACCTGGTCTGGAAAGAGACTTCAGTGGCTGTCAACAAAAATTTTTTTTAATGTCTATGTGGTTTTATATTACAGGCTTTGAAAGTTACATATGATCTCTATCCTTCTGCTTCTTGATTCTTCTTTTGTTCCTTCTTGTTCTTGTTTTGTTTTGTTCTTTTTGTTTTTCTCCATGCTTCCTCTCATTCCTCCTTCTCCTTCCCTCATTTCAACCCTCTCAAGACAAAAAAAAAGTTCTTACTCAAACGGTGTACAAAAATAGGCTCCAGCATGAACGTGGCTTATAAGATTTAGGTTGTTAATCCCTAGTTTAGAGAAACAAGCCCTTTCATAGACAAGAGTCATAAACACAAACAGTGATGGAAGGATAGAAGGGGAAGAAGAGTATGTAATTAAGACATTAATTAATGCCTTAACATTAAAAGGCAGTTATACATTCCAAGTGAAAAAAGATATTAATCATCTCCTTTCTATAACTTAAAGTTTTAATTTTTGCCTGAAATAAGATAATTTTTTAAATGATGTATAACAATAATACATATGCTGCAAGTATGATTTAAGCTTATGCTCTCATTAGACCATTGGATGGTTGTAATTCTAAGAATGAACGTTAAACTATCAGTCATAAATACAATTAAAAAGAATGACTACATAATCGACATATGGAAATAAAAATCTTTCTCACAGAATAAAACATACCGCTAACAAAACATCACCTAACCTCACTTTTAAAAAAATTGAATTGAGAATTATGAAATAGAAAATGTATTCTTTTTTCAAAACACAGGTTTTTATGTGGTATTCAAAACACAGGTTTTTATTTGGTATTAATGTTTGCAAAGGGTGGTATTCAGATGAAATATTAAAGTGAAGTTCCATATGACTGAATTTAGAAGTCATTAACAATGTTAAAATTTCTTGCTACTTTGGTTTCAAAAAAGAGGATGCATATAAATATGTCCTGGCTGACATATCTACTTGTCTGAAATAAAATTAGGGGTGCATTTTCACTAACAGAAACATTCACCACAAAAAACAGAATGTTGCTGAGTTCACAAAGGCATTCACAACTGCCTGTCAGAAACACAAAATATCACTCTACAAACTGTAGTATAAAATGATGCAATTTAATTCTAAGCAGGTGTGACACTGATGAGAAACAATCAGTTACTTTTCTATATTATTCAGTAAACAATCTCTATAATATTTACTTTATTGTGAAATTGCTATTTTATTACACAAACTGACTCATTCATTTATAAGCCTTGTCTCTTCATTTGCATATTATCAATTAAGGATAAAGTTGTCTGATAAATACGTCTTTTCCACACATTAACATGTTAAAAAGGCAAATAAGAATATCTTGTACCAGAAGATTAAAGTTGGCCAAAGAGGAGCTTTGAACTAGATTAGAAAAACAATTCCTAAAAGAGACAAATATGGTTTTTTGGCAGTCCAATAATACAATTTAATGCATTTAATACACAATTGTAGATATTTAATATATTTTATAATTGATACATTTCTTTTTTTAATATCGAGCCTATTCTATGTGTTTCATTGAATGTTTTATTAAGCTAAGATGCTAAAGTGCACCTAAAACTATATTTGTCACATAGCTAATATAAAAAAATTGAGCTATGTCAAATCTGTTACAAAGAAAGCACAGTTACACAACATATAATCATTATCAAATAATTAGATTGTATTTATTTTCATTTATTTTATCTTAAAAATGTGGGATACGATTCAGGATTAGGTATACAAGTGGTCAACATACAGATAAAATTTGGGCCTCCCTTTGGTCCCCACTTTGCCTGACTTGAGATCAAATATCCTTATTAATTTTATGTGCCCCCCACTTTCCCCTGGCAGTTTCCAGTTACTGCAAATCCTTTATAGTATTATGGTAAATGTTCAAGGTCCATTTATGAATGAGAACATATAGTACTCAGTTCTTTGTTTCTGTAATAAATCACTGAGTATTATAGACTCTAAATCCATCCAAGTTGCTGCAAAGTCCATATGTTTGTTCTTCTTTATGTCTGTGTAATATTCCATCATGTAAATATAGCACATTTTTTTATCCAGTCCAGTTTCGATGGGCAGCACAGTTGATTCCATGTTTTTGCTATTGTAAATAGTGCTGCAGTAAACGTGCGTGTGCAGGTATCTTTTCTGTGGAGTGGTTTCAGTTCCTCCAGGTTTATTCCCAGAAGGGGTATTGCTGGGTCTTATGGAAGGTCAATTTCTAGTTCTTTTAGGAATCACTACACCAAGTTTCCCATAGAGGATGAACTAATTTGCATTCCCACCAACAGTGTAGAAGTGTTCCCTTTTCTCCACATCTTCACCAGCATCTGTTGTTTCTTGTTTTATTAATGATGATCATTCTTACTGGGGTTAGGCGACATCTCCATGGTTTTGATTTGCATTACTCTGATGATTAGTGAGCATTTTTTAATGTGTCTTTTGGCTGCCTGTATGTCTTCGTTTGAGAAGTGTCTATTCATGTCTTTTGCCCAATTTTTAATGGGGTTGTTTGCTTTTTTTCCTTTTGGCATATTTGAGTTCCTTGTAGATCCTGGATGTTAGACCTTTGTCAGAGCAGTTGGCAATTATTTTTTTCCCATTTGTGGGCTCTCCCCACAATCTCTTGATGGTTTCTTTTGCTTTGCAAATATTTTTCAGTTTGATGAGTTCCCTCTTGTCTATCTTATCTCTTATGGCATAAGCATTTGGGTCTTTTATCAGGAATGGGTTGCTTATTCCATTTCTGTAAGGGTGTCTCCTGCATTTTCTAAAATTCTTAAAGTTTGAGATTTCACTTTGAGATCCATTTGGAGTTGATTTTTGTGTATGGTGATAGGTAGGGGTATATCGTGTTACTGATTAATAACTTATTACATTTTATAAAATGAAAATGAGTCCACCAATTATTATATAAATCAATAAAATATATTCTGAATTATATATCTTTGAGATATATTTTTTGTTTATGTATATGTACCCCTATTTTGAAAATAGCAATACTTTAAAATTCATACATAAATATATACACACCCAGACACATGTACTTTTTTGATATTGGTGTAGAATACATGGAATTTTTAAATCTTTACCTTAATAAAATATGAATAAAATCCATCATAGAATCAGAACTTCCCAATATAGGAAATTTAAAAGTTAAAAAGATAATTGTGACTTACGGTATTCCAAGTTAAACAATATTTCTTCTAAATAACACTTTTTAATATCAGAAAAAAAGGAACATATTTAATAAGACAATTTTTTATATTTACCTATATCTACCTTTTGGGGGACAATTCCCTGTGTATTTAAATGTCTTGTGAGCAAAAAGGCTGCCTGAAATTTTTAAAATAAATTTTATTCTGGGCCGGGCTCAGTGGCTCAGCCTGTAATCCCGCACTTTGGGAGGCCGAGGTGAGTGAATTGCCTGAGCCCGCGGATTCGAGACCCACCTGGGCAACTTGGCGAGACCTCATCTCTACAATAAATCAAAAAAATTAGCCAGGCATGGCGGCGCATGCCTGTAGTTCCAGCTACTTGGAAGGCTGAGGCAGAAGGATTGCTGGAGCCCAGCAGGTCGAGGCTGCAGTGGCTGGGAGTGTTCCACTGTCCTGCAGCCTGAGTGATGGAGTGAGACTCCAACTCAAAAAAGCAAAAAAATAAATTTATTCTGTATATATATGAGTTGAGCTTTATTACTTGATGTTAGTAAAATACCTACTGATAGTAAAATGGTTACTATTGTGAAGAAGACTTACATATCTATCATTCTTTTTTTCTGAATTGCCTTTAGAGCACTCAGCCTTGGAAGACAAAGCTAGTGCCTCCCTTTGGAGCAAATGTCAATCTAATAATTTAGAGAGCTCTTTGATTTCAAGGTCAATATACAAAATCAATTTTTTAAAATCTAAACCAGTAATAACGAATGAGAAAATAAAATACAATAGCATTTGTGATAGAATCCAAAGCATCAAATACATAGACATGGAATAAAAAGCCATATCATTGAGTCATTATAGTATAAAAGAGAAAAAAGTGTTATATTTGTTATTACCAGACATTTTTGAAATATTAAATATTGTCTAAAATGTTCCACTATTGGTAAAAGAGTACAGTATATAAAATGACAGAAAATTATCTAATATATTTAAGCAGCAAGGCAGGCTTTTGACTAATTTCACAGTATTTACTTTGAAAATTATATGATTCAGTATTGAAATTATATTACTAATACTCTCAACTCATTTTATATCAATTAATACCAAAATACCAAAGAACACAAAGTTTCATATTAATTAAATAAATTGTAATTTAAAAAACTCGAAAATAATAAAGTTATTGCTGGAACATTCTTGAAGGCAAAAGTAAAGTCACAATTATAGCAAACAAATAACTTATGGAAAAAAGCTGATAATTTTTGCTCCTTTTGAAGTATTTTCTGAAGCATTTTCTACTTGTGATAGCTACTTTTGGAGTGATGGGCTGCTTTATCCTTTCCCTTGTGCCAGTATTATTACCTTTAATTGATTCTGTTGAATAACCTTAAAGATAGCAAGTCATTTTCCTCTTGGGTTGGATGTAATTTGACAAATAGCATTGTATGAAAAAGGGGAAGTGGGATTGGACTCTGCTTTTATATGTTGTTCACGTTTCATATGGTGAATATGTTAGATATGCAGAGAGAAGAGTGTATTCTCTTTGAGAAGAATCGCACATAAGAACACATAGGTCAGTTTTAAATTTTCTCAATAGCAGCATTTTCCCAAAGACAGTTTGCTTCTGTTGAATAAATGCTAATTACGTACATTTGGTCTATGTTCCCAAAGATGGTATATATTTACAGGCATTTAGGACTGAGAACAGAACAACCTAAGACTTGAGAGAGAAGCTTTAACATTGAGAGTTTTAATTCCAGTCTGTGAATGATTGTTCACATAATCACTGTCAAGTTACCTAAGTATTACTATAAGCACTGTACATAACAGATATACATTTTTATCATTTTCATTATAAATAACCAATAATGTGGCTTGTTAAAAGGGTAATCAGAAAAAGTGTACCTCTTAGTATTACAAGGTAGTCAGAATTTATCTCTATTTCAAAGGATCTTGATTTTTTTATATTTTTCCAGTATTCAGTACCTAACAGAACTAAGAAGAACATTTTTGTTATTGTCCTGCTGCTTCTCCTGGGTGATTGGAATGTTTATTTTAGTAACATCCTTTCTTCCAGGAGTGTTATCATTTATCAGACTTTGCCATTCAGTGGAGAATGACTCATTGAAGAAGCAAAACTTTCAGATTGTTTTCAAGCCATTTCATGTAAAGCCAAACACGATTTAATATAATCCATCTTTGAACTCAGTGGAAGAGCTAAACTTGCATGTGTTCAGTGCCCTTGGAATAACTACTTGAGTGTTTAAAGACCACCCACCTGGATGTATAACATGGAAAGAGTGAGAAAAAGGGTAATTATGCACTTAAACCACCATGTGGTGGCTAATATATTTCCTTAAGGGAGCATAGAGAGTTTCAATTGAAAATTATTTCTGACTTACAATAATGAAAATAACTTGCCTAAGATTCAAACATAGTTTGCAGTAAAAATGGTTTTGATAGAAATACAGCTGGAAGAAGAAAACAACTCTCTGTTGTTTTGCCCCCTTAAGCCAAAAAAAAAAAATCAATTTTCTTTTATGCTAATTGAAGAGAGACGTCAACAATCAAGTGGTGGTGTTTTTATTGTACGTTTTTAACTGCAAAGAGAAAAACAGATAAATAATACAGCTTCATTTTATCTCAACATATTTTGCATCATGTTTACAAAATGACTGATGAAACCAGATGTCACTTTACAATAATATTTTCTAGTTGTTCACATTACATAAACACATGAATATGTATTATATGTTTTTATGTGTGTACATGTGCTTGTAGCTTTTTTCAAGTAAAATGAGTAATGCTACTGTCTATAAAATTAAAAATAAAAATTCAATCTAAAAAGTGTGGTATATTTAGTTTACATACAGTTTTTTATGTTGTAATTGGAATTACTGAAGTGAAAAAACACACTGGTCCATATTTTTTTCTTTCATGCCAAAATACTTGTAACACTTTATAGGTGTGTGTGTGTTTCCGCACCCAACTTGATTGTCCAGGTTCAAATTAGTGATAATTTGAAATTCATGGCTTCAATGAACAATTTAATTATCCTAGACAGCCTAATCAAACTATAGCTTTTTATTTTTATTTTTTTTTGAGTTGGAGTCTCACTCCGTCGCCCAGACTGGAGTGCAGTGGCCGCTCCCGGCCACCGCAGCCTCGACCTGCTGGGCTCCGGCGATCCTTCCGCCTCAGCCTTCCATCATACTAAAGCTTTAACACAA
>CAUYQG010147138.1:0-38583 GCA_963574415.1 Tarsius wallacei | reverse complement strand
AGTGACTCACACCTGTAATCCTCGTGATTTGGGAGGATGAGGCGGGAGGAATGCTTGAGCCAGGAGCTCAAGTCCGGTGTAGGCAACATAGTGAGACCTCATCTCTACAAATAATAAAAAAAATTAGCCAGGTTCAGTGGCATACACCTGTAGTCCCAGCTACTCAGGAGGCAGGAGGATTGCTTGAGGCTAGGAGTTTGAAGCTGCAATGAGCTGTGACTGTGCTATTGCACTCTAGCCTGGGCAACAGAGTGAGACCCCAAATTAATTAATCAATTCACCTTCATTATTACTCGGAGTGATTTTTGGACAAAACCACAGCAGTTTTGTAAATGACTATATGGAAAACACATATCAAGGAAAATCCATAGTCTCTCCAAAGGAAAAATACCTCATTCACAGCCCTTGCTAAAGGAGTACCCCTTGGGCAGCCATGTTTTGTACATGTAGCCTTGTATCTCATTCCTGGAGCCACACTGATTAGGCTGCAGGTGGGCAATGCACAGGTGACCTAGACAGAGATATGATTTGGCTTGAAAAGATGACATCTGTCCTCAGGAATGTGAACTAAGAAATTTCTGGACAAGTGGGTGATGAGCTGAAAGGATACCATGAGGTACAAAAGTAGCCATGAGGATCAGAGGAACCAAAGTTATATATGCTAGTCTATAGCTTCTGTGGAAGGTATGGGGTAGAAAGAAGATCACAATAGACAATGGGGCAAGAAGTAAGCAGCGGGGAACAACTCAGTCACCTCAGTGGTGAAGCAATGAAGCAAAGACCTAGGAGTTCCTGGTCCTGAAGTCCCTCACCTCACCTAGTACCACCCACAGGTTCCAATTTCCATGTAGACCAGCCTTAATCTTTTCTTGGATTTCCATAAGAACACTCTTGGGCTCTGTGTAAATCCTTATCACTCCTTTTACTTGAGTTAGCTGAGTATGTCTCGGTTTCTCACAACATAGGGTCCAATAAAACATAGTTCAGTTTAGCATTTCTGGGAGTCATGGGGCAGGGGGTGAGGACACAGTGTGGACCTGGCAAGGAGGAGCAAAAGGCATGTCTGTGGCTCACTGCCACACTCCTGCCATCAAGAGACTATGTCACTGCTCCTTGTGATTCATCATTCTGTTCAGCCAGCATTTACTCAGCACCAACTATTTAAACCAAGCACAAACATTGCAAGATGTTCTCCTTGTCTTCCAGAAGCTATAGACTAGCACATATAACAAACTAGTAAAAATAGCATTTCAGTACAGAATGGGTAAGTGCTGTAAAGAGAGATGCATGACAATCTGAGAGCATCTCAGAGGCTCACCTAACCCAGGTGGGAGGGAGGGAGAAACACTGCAGCTTTCTTGATAGAAGAGGGATCTAAGGTAAAATTTGATTTGGAGAAGAAAGGTGGCACATTCTAGGGAAAAAAAAACACTCAAGTTTTTCAAAAAGAAGGAAGCAGGTCATTACATGAAAGGGATTAATGGTGAAATTAATCTAGAATGATGGGAGTTCAGGCTGTGAACAGTGCTGTTCTATCCACATAATTCATAGACTAGAAAATTTAGGCTTTGTAAGAGGCTGAAGTAGAATTTGAACCCTGGTCTGCCTGGCAGCTTTTTTTTTGAGTTGGAAAAGATGAGGCTAGAGATGTAGGCAGAGGCCAGTTTCATCAAGAGCTCTGCATGGCCCCTTCTCCATAGACATAGGGATCACTGAAGGATTTGAGCATGGACGTGTCATATTTGTGTCTAAGAAAGATCACTGTGACTTGCAGCAAGGACCTTGAAATAGACATACTCTTTGACTCAGCAATTATCTTCTAGAAACTTATACTAAGGAAATCAGTAAGAACATATACACAGTTTAAAAAAATTTTTTTTTCGTCAGGGTCTCACTCTGTTGCCCAGGCTAGAGTGCAGTGGCATGATCACAGCTTACCGCAACCTCAACCTCTTGGGTTCAGGTGATGCTTTGGTCTCAGTCTCCCAAGTAACTGGGACTACAGGTGTGTGCCACCATGCCCAGCTAATTTTTTGATATTTTGTAGAGATGATATCTCGCTATGTTGCCTAGGCTGGTCTCAAACTCTTGGCTCAAGCCATCATCCCACCTCGGCCTCCCAAAGTGCTGGGATTACAGGTGTGAGCCACCATGCCTGGCCTCACAGATTTTTATTAATCATTAACACTAATCTTTACTGTTATGTGCCAGGCAAATTCCTAAGCACTTTACATGTATTCACTTAGTATTTACAATAATGCAGCAGAATTTGAAATACTCTAAACATCTAAAATAGGAGAGTTCATTAATTTATGGTCTGGTCCATCCACACAATAGAACACTATTAAATATCATCTTAATAACAACTAGCATTTATTGAGCATTTGCTATTTATCAGGTGCTGTGCTAAGTGCTCTTTATAAGGATAATTTAATTCTATCCACATAATTCATAGACTAGAAAATTTAGGCTTTGTAAGAGGTTGAAGTAGAATTTGAATCCTGGTCTGCCTGGCAGCTTTTTTTTTTTTTTTTTGAGTTGAGTCTCACTCTGTTGCCCAGACTGGAGTGCAGTGGCACGCTCACGGCCACTCAGCATTGACGTGCTGGACTCGGGCGATCCTTCTGCCTCAGCCTTCCAGGTAGCCAGAACTATAAGTGCACGTTACCACACCCTGCTAATTATTTATTTATTTATTGTAGAGACAAGGTCTCACCAAGTTGCCCAGGCTGGTCTCGAACCCCTGGGCTCAGGCAATCCTCTTGCCTTGGCCTCCCAAAGTGCTGAGAGGCTTGAGCCATCACGCCTGGTCTGCCTGGCAGCCTTTAGCTCTTATGCTATAATGATTTGTTTTCATAAAAGAGCCACATAGACAACAGACCAATAGTCTACAGTGGTCCCCAGCCTTTTTGGCATCAGAGACTGGTTTTGTGGAAGACAATTTTTCCATGGAAGGCGGGGGAGGGGGTATCATCTGGCATTAGATTCTCATAAACAGCACACAACCTTGCATGCGCAGTTCACAATAGGGTTCACGCTTCTATGAGAATCTAATGCCACCGCTGATATGACAGAATATGGAGCTCTACTTGCTCCCCTGCTCACCTCCTGCTATGTGGCCAGGTTCCTAACAGGCCATGGACCGCTACTGGTTCGCCGAGGGTTGGAGACTCTTGGTCTAGAACAGAAAATCCCAAACACATTTAAGCACTTAGGAAGCTTAATACACAACAGAGGTGGCATTACAAATCACTGGGAGAAGACACTAATGATAAACTGCAAGCAACTTCCAGGTTCTTCAATCAGATAATGAATAAGCTGTGACTATATACTAGGGTGCCATCAAATGTACACACATTTTAAGAGTTGTTATTTATGTATTACCTTTTTGAAGCTAAATTGAATTATGGTAGCAACATGTAGTATGATGTTCGCTCAAAAGATGGCGCTAATCTTTTGTTGTCAGTATATATTGAATATTACAATTTTAACACGTCCGTGATCAGCAAATTTTTCAGTTTCCTAATACTGAGAGCTGGTGAAAATAAAACAAAATCTGAAGCTGGTTGCTACAAACTTCTGTTGTTAAGCACAAGTGAAATGGTCTTTTCTAAATTGTTACCTTTTTCACAATACAGCTGAAAGTTGCAGACATACCCAGTATTTGCCTTAGATACCACTCTGACTAGCATTCTGTACTTTGTATTTTTATTCAGATTATAAACCAGATATATATTATCCAGAAGCAGAATTTGCAAAGACGTAAATTCATGTCAGCAGCAACCAGGAACAGAATTTGGAATGATGTAAATTCATGTCAGCGATCATGAATGAGTTTATTTAATAGAGTTTTTTCCTTTCTTAAAATGTGTATGCTTTTTTTTGGTACTCTCTATATATTCATATAGATGAATATTATACATGAAGACGAACTAGAGCGCTTTGGGAAGCCAAGGCAGGAGGACTGCTTGAGGCCAGGAGTTCAAGAGAAGCCTGGGCAACAAAGTGAGACCCCCATCTTTAAAAAAAAAAAAAAAAAAAAAAGGTAGGCACAGAGCCTGTAGTCCCAGCTGCTTGGGAGGCTGAGCAGGAGGATCACTTGAGCCTAGAAGCTTGAGGCTGCACTGAGCTATGATCATGCCATTGCACTCTAGCCTGGGTGACAGAGCAAAATTCTCTCTCTCTTTAAAAAAAGGGGGGGTGAACCTCATATTAGCAGAGATAAATTTTAAAAACATAACTACTGAGCAAAATATAAGAAAGCCATAGCATGACCATTGCATAATACTTATACAAAACTTAAAGACAATTAAATAATATCTGCAAAAATCTATATGGTGGGCTGGGCTTGGTGGCTCAGCCTGTAATCCCAGCATTTTGGGAGGCTGAGGCGAGTGAATTGCCTGAGCCTGTGGGTTCGAGACCAGCCTGGGCAAATTGGTAAGACCTTGTCTCTACAATAAATAAAAAATTAGGTGGGCGTGGTAGTGTGCACCTGTAGTTCTGGCTAATTGGAAGGCTGAGGTGGAAGGACCACCGGAGCCTAGCAGGTCGATGCTGGGTGGCCATGAGCATTCCACTGTATTCCAGCCTGGGCGACAGAGTGAGACTCCAACTCAAAAAACAAACAAAACAAACAAACAAACTATATGGTGCAATAAGCACCAAATTGTAAACATATCTGGGAAGGGAAAGGAATGAGATTGGGGAGGGATACCCAGGAGACGTCAGCTTTATATAAAGCCTTTTTTTTTTTTTTTTTTGATTTGGAGTCTAACTCTGTAGCCCAGGGTAGGTAGAGTGTAGTGGCATGCACATGGCCACTGGAGCCTCAACCCGCTGGGCTCAGATCCTTTTGCCTCAGCCTTTCAAGCAGCTGGAACTACCATGCCCAGCTGATTTTTTGATTTATTGTAGAGATGAGGTCTCGCCAAGTTGCCCAGGCTGGTCTTGAACCCGTGAGCTCAGGCAATCCTCTCGCCTTCGCCTCCCAAAGTGCTGGGATTACAGGCATAAACTATCGTGCCCAGCTAGATGTCAGCTTTATTTGTAATGTTTTTTTAAAAAAGCTGAAAAAAAACCCCCACAAAGAAATTCACGAAATATTAGTGAAGAATGCACAGTCTTTTAAAAATTATGTATTTGCGCATATGTACAGAAAATGGGAGGCAATATATTAAAATGCAAATAAAATTTGAGGGAGTTGTAAATGATTTGTATTTTATTTCTTGTAATTCTTTATATTTTGATATTTTTCCCAGTAGGACTATGTATTTATTTTGATGCAAAGGAGAAATAACAGGAAGGAAAGAAGGGTGCATGCAGAAAAGTTATAGCAGAGCTGAGACTGCTACTCCTTGAAAGTTCTGCTTGCACAACTGGACCTTGACTGACATCTTGGAACTTCGATTTTGAAAGGGTTCCCCAGTTTCCTAAGAGATAAAGGTGGCCTACTATAGCTAAACTATTTGTGCAAACAGTGTGGTTTATGCTGAACATCTGCTTTCCTGTTGGAAGGTCTGGAATTTTGGTACGTGTTAGGCAGAGGGTGCCTGCACGACCAGCCCTCAATAACAAACTTGGGCTCTGAGTCTCTAATGAGCTTCCCTGGGCAGAAACATCACACATGTTGCCGCATTTTCACTGCTGGGGAAGGAGTGTGCTCTGTGACCCCTCATGGGAAGGAGAGAGCACTAGCAAGCCTGCACATGGATTCCTGCATTCTGCTGTGTATCCTGGCAAGATCATTGCCATAATCCTAGCCACAAGAAAAACTACAGGCTGAGACCTGAGTCTTTCTAGAGAATCCCTGAATGTGGGAGGATCTTGGGAAACCCTGACACAGGTGGCTACACCACTGTGAGTGGCTGTGGCAGGATAGGGTTAGAGGAGGGCAAGAACGGAGGTGAGCAGACCAGCGAGGAGCTGTTATAATCAATTAAGCAAGAAAGATGAACACCTGAATGAAAATCATGGCAGCAGAAATGGAGAGAATGGAAACTACTGTCAAGCTGTTTAGAAGAACAGATAATTGACTAGAAGTGGAGGCTGAAGGTAATGGAAGAGCAAGAATGACTCCTGGGTCACCAATACGGTATGGATATTGATGTCATTCGTGGAGAGAGCAACAGAGGTAGGACTGAAGGGAGAGCTAATGAGGACAGTTGGGGACGTTTAGAATTTGTGCTGACCCCACATCTTTAAATGAGAAAACCCAGATGATTCTGTTTCCCACTGGCCAGATAAATAATATCAATTATTAATGCTAATAAAATATCTTGAATTTTGAGACTGTGAGTTTCATACTCAAAACTGAAAAGTTAATATAAAGTATACCCCCAAAAGGCTGTAAAACAAAGAAGGCAGTTTAAGCCTTTTGTTATATAAACAAATCATTTGTTTATATTATTTATATGACATTCAAAAAGTATAAATGTACCTGTGGGATACATACTTGTATCCACACATATAAGTACAAAAAAGAAAGAAACCTAGGGACTGGGGATGAGCCAGGTAATTCCAGAAATAGGAACTACATTCCCCAAACAGGAGGGACTAAGCAGTGCTGGGGCCACAAGCAACAGTCAGGCAGAAGAATGTGTGCCCTTAACCATGAACCAACCTCAGATTCTAAAGAGGCAAAGCAGCTGTGCAGACTTATCATTCCTCTTAGGTGATGATTCCCCCAGCCAGAATTATTAATTATAAGATACTAATAAGGCACAATCAAGTTTTCAAAAATGCCAAAAGACAAGATCAATATATATTTGCTGGTCGGTCTGGCAGTTTTTTTTTTTTTTATAAAACTCTATTCTATAATGAGTCTATTATATTTTTGGATATGTTTTGAGATTTTCTATTTTAGTTTATGTGGCTATCCTTTCCCGAAAATAAATTATTGTAGCATAGAGTTAAAAGCTGCCAGACAGACTAGGGTTATTTAATGAGTTATCCACTGGCCAAGCAAAACTTTAAAAGAATATTACCTTAAGGGTGAATACTAGTTTGAAAAAAGCAAAACCTATTGGAAAAAGGAAAAACATAAAGAAAAAAGCTTGCTGGAAAAACAAGTTCAGTATAACTATTTAAAAAAAAAAGTCAACCCGGAGAGGACAGATTGGGGTTTGAATCTTGCTAGAAGGAGGCACAGAGTGATGTATACACAAATAGAAGCAAAGATATGTCATCAGTTGGTAACTAGAGCCTGTAATTTATGGTGTCTTTTCTTTTTTGGTCTGTTAAGACTCCTCTATCCCCAAGAAAGTATCCAAATATTACCCTTGGACCCTAGGAAGATGTCAAAATTCATATTTAGAGATACAGGAAAGTGTATCTCAGTACAGGCTCTAGAACCAGACTGCCTGAAATTAAAACCCAGTTCTACCTCTTCCTATTTGTGTGACCTGAGGAGTTCCTTAACCTCTGTCTCGCCCGCCCATCTGTAAAAATGAAATAATGAAACTACATATCTCATGCAGTTATCCTGATGCTTAAATAGAATAATACTTATAAAGGATAATGTGCTAAGTAAAGTTTGCATTAGCTAAAAGTAATATTATAATCCTAGGAAGGTAGAAATTATGAAAATATTAACTACACTGTGTTGTAGTCTTACAGTAGGTTTAAGTGTAAGTGTTGTAATAACTTTGGAATCAAAGTACTGTATTTGTATATGTTGTCTAAAGCATTTTAGCTTTTTGAACAAATCAAACTACACCTGAAATTGCAGTTGAAACTGCTCATTGTTGAAATGCTTAAAGACAATTTTCAAAGTTTTGTTTATTAGATTATGACTTTAATAAAGTGAACACTGAACAACTCATAAGTGGTGATGAGCATAACAGCTCCCCGGCTACTAAGCAGCCAGTTGAAATTCCCACAGTGCTCACCATCCGTGGGCTCCCTGCCAGATAGATTTCACTCCCCATTAGGTTTGTACTCCACCAGCTATCTCACTTCAGTACTCTCATTGAACCTCAGGACTCTCCAAATCCACCAAACTCACATGGAATTACTGCCAGCAAAGTATCACCCCACTTTTCTCTTTCCTATTAACAGTTTTCAAGGTATTGCTGGAAAAAAAAACCCTTAAATTCACATTCTGTATCTTCACATGCGCCCTTGCCATTGCCTACCAAGCTTTCACTGTTCCCATCTTAGCTACATACCTATTCCAAACCTTTCTTCTCATCTACATAGCTTTTCCTAACCTACATGGCCACCATTCACTTTGAGCATAACTGTGTCTTCTACACTTAAGATTTTAAAAAGTGCATTTCAGGGAAAGGACTATGTGATAGAGACCTTTCCACAGGCATGGAATTACTAACCGTGAAGCCTTGGGTGAGCTGATTTAAGCCAGCAGTTGATTTCCAGTTGTTTAATACCTAACTTACAGAGCAGTTATAAATGGTAAATGAGATAATTAATATAAACCATTTATCATCCAGTTTGTTCAACAAACGAAAGTTCCCTTCCTTTCTGCTGCCCATTCATGAATGCCAACCCATTCATCCACTCATTCATCCCACTATACAATGAATATTTACCAAGTATCTGTTATGTGCTAGGCAGCAAGATGTGCGACGTCAACAAGACAAACGGTCTACCTCTAGCACTTTACCTTTGGGTCCTACATTCTGTGTTCTACTTTCTTCCACTATTGTTTCCTCTCAGAATTTGTCCCTGCAATTGCCCAGTCTAATTCTTCCATCTCTCAAGTAGTTCCTCCCTGCATCTGTGCCTCCTTTATCTGAAACAGTCTTCACTGAGTCCCATGACCTTCCTCTACCCAAACAATTCTCATTTAGGCTTTCCTTTCATGCTCAAACTTCTTGGATGAGCAATACAAACTTACTAACTCCACATTGTCACTCTTCTCCAATCCTTGTTATTCTGCTCTTGCCCTTCACACACCTGAAACTGTGTGCTTGAAAATTACCAGTGCACTTCTGATCTGGTTCCAATGGTTCTTTCCTCTTTATTTCTGTGCAACTTCTGACTGTTTTGACAGGTTTCTGCTTCTTCAAGCAGTTACTGTAACTAGGAGATTGCACAAGTCTGACTTTCTTCCGACGACTAAAACTGCTGTCTCCCTGTGACTTTTTCCCACTTTTGCCCTGGGAACAGGGATGCTGCCCATAGCACAGTCTTTGTACAGTTTTTTCTCCCTATCTCTCAGAAAGTGCATCCATACTCAGGGCTCCACTTTCCACCTCCACAGAGATGGTTCCCAAGTCCTCTTCCAAATTCATCCTGCATTTCCACATGACTGCAAAATTTGAATTAGGCATTCTGCCATCATCTCAAAACCATCTTTCTCTATGTGACTCCCACATCAACTCCTCTCCTTGGCTTTACACTTCTATCATATATTCTATTATACTCCCAGGTGTCCCAAATTCAAACTCTTACCTCATTCTTTGCTCTCAATCTAGTCACCAAGTCCTTCTAATTCTTCTTTTGCAGTGTCATTTGTATCCTTCCCTACCACTAACACCATTATAATTCAGGTCCACGACAGCTCGCTTCAAACTACCACATATTCCTAACTAGTTCCCTGCATCTAGTCCCTTTCTCTCTTTAGTCTTGCATGTGACCTCTAAAATAATTGCTCCAAGACAGGTTTTTTTTTTTTTTTTTTTTCCAGTTCCTAGATCAGACCTATACAATCCACCTTGCCTACTGGGTCTTGTCCTGATACTATGTGCCCCGGCACCAGAATACTTTTCTTCATTCCAATCTCCCACTGTTTATTGTACTCCAGTAGAAATAATCTCCCTCTCAAATCTGCCTGACGCTTTGCTACTTTCGTGATCTTTTCCACATCAAATCCTACCTCCTCCATGAAGCCACCCAAGCACTCGTGCAGAGGCCCAGGGCAGGCAGCTAAATGAGGCAATCTCAGGCGCTTTCTGGGAAACAGGGAGGGACGAGAGGGAGCACCCTAGATTTAGTGTCGATCCACCCACGTTCATGAAGCACCACATTATGGGAAGAAGGAACGACGGGAACGGAGGAAGACTCTAAATGTCCAACTGAAAGTACGGGATCTGTGGGTGCCCACCGCCCACGGCACACACTGCAGGGTGGGGGGCAACTTTCCGTTCGCACTTCTCGGAGCCGGGACGTCGCCACACACACTCCGCAAACTGGCTCCGCCCGCGTCACCCCGTTCTGCTCCCACAGCACCTCCCCCTGGTTCTCAGCGTCCCCTTCTCTCGGCCGCTGGGCTCACTCCGCTCCTGGAAGACACACACCCGCAACCCTCACCTCCGGCACGGAGTGCCCGGGACCGAGAAGACGGCGCCTCTTCTGGTCAGGAAAGCAACGCGCTTGCGCACACGGCCTTGGTGTCCGCGCTCCCAATCAATGCGCTGTCTTCGCGTGGACTCCATCTCCCAGAAGTCTCAGCGCCCGGCGCGCATTAATATGACGTAAAAAACGTGCGAACCGTCGTGGATGCCTGGGAGATTTATGGTCACCGGGCAGTACTGCCTACGTCTGATGTCAGTCCCTACAGTCCTCCTAGGGGAGGGCCGGCCGAAGGAAATGTGTCGCTGATCCTTGTACCCCGTCCTTAACCCTGTGGAAGACCGAGACGACAGCGAGTCTTCCGGCGTTTGGCAGGGACTTGTTTCAGGTTCCGCATATCCACTTTCAGGAATTTTACTCTTAAGTCTAGGCCAGAGAGGCGTAGACTTTGGTTATGAGGACCCGAATGCAGATACAGGCAGGGTCTGTGAACATGTTTGTGTCGGAAAAAGAGGACAGGATACTCATGTATTTTAACCGCAGCCGGCACGACTCCCCACGGTTGAGCGCAGACAGCCTGCCTTCGTTGGTGCAGTTGGAAGAGCTCTAGCTGGAGACATTGCGTGGATTCTTAACTCTGGCTGCTCGCTGGAATCACCCGGACAGCTTTAGACACTGATGTCTGGGGTCCACTCCGTGGAGCGAGAGTTTGAAAAATCCGAAGGTGATTGTAGTGTGCAGCTAAGGCTAAGAACCAGTGAACTAAAGCTCAGGACTGACAGAAAACTACAAAGAATGATAAAATTCTACTTCGGGAAACAGTTCAACACTTTCATTCAAAAAACTCAAATTGCCTACTGTAAGCAAGGCACTGTTCCTAATATGAATAAAATACAGTTACTGCCCCAAATGAACTCATGTTCCGATGGAAAAATCAGAATGTTTAAATTACTACAATACGATGTTGTATGTTCTATAATTATGTCACTTTCAACATGCTATGGGAGTACAACGGAGTAAGCAATCAACTATGACTGGGAACAGTGGGAAAAATGAATACTTTCTTAAGAGAGTGCAATCTAAGCAGAGAGACTAGAAGATAAAAGCAAAAAGAATCAGTAGTAAGATGAATGGCTGGTGGATAAGTTTCAGGGACTAATAACATACTCGAGGTCAGTTTGTGGTAGACTTAGTTCTGTACTAAGGGGTTTGGACCTTCCTAGAAAATTAGAACTTGATTAAAGTCACAGCATCCAAGACAATTTTTTTTTCCTGTTCCCTTCTGTGTGGTGGTTTTTATTGTCCATTTAGTCTTATACTGAGAGTGAAAACTTGGGCCTCCTGAAGTTGTTCCCTTCTAGAATTCCCCAATCACTGGCAGGCCCTAGGCTTTCTCTTACTGTTCCAAGTAGCTGTCATAGTGGAAGTTTATGTTCTCCAGGATTTAGCAATATAAGAGTCAGGTTTGCTGCTCAGTTTTCAGGATTCTACCTCTTTTTATTTTTAAAAAATCTTTGCAAATTCCTCACTTTCGTGCCTGCTTACCATTATGTTTGTAAGTCAAAGTGTCAGCATTTTTAGTTTCTTCAATTTAGGAGGCTTGTTCAGGCTGTCTAGTCTGCCACGTTACTGGGAAGATTAAGATAATTTTAGCTGATGTTCTCAAAAAAAGGAAGAGCATATGGAAGCTAAGCAGCCAAGAAGTGACAGACATCCAGCTTGTTTAGGGTAAAACAGATGTCTTCTAGGCCCACCAGCTTCTAGGCTCTTCCAAATTGCATGTTATGACTAACTGCTGCTTTGTAACAAACCACTCCAAATGTAGTGGCTTAAAACATCTGATTAGGACAACAAATTCTGTGGGTCAGGAACTCAGATGGGCACAGAAAGGATGGCTTGTTTCTGCCTCACATTTCTCTCAGTTGGGGAGGTCTGTGTCTGGCTCCCAGACTAACTGGGTTTAGGGGGGACTGTTTGCCCCCACATGTAGACTCTCTTTGTACTTAGACTTGGACTTCCTCACAACATGGTGGAGGCTTCAAGGCCATCAGGCTTCTTACTGGGCAGCTCAGAGCTACAAGAGAGTCCTGGGGAATAATACAGAATTTGCATGACCTTTTATGATCCAGCCTCAAAAATCAATAGTGTCACTTATTGGTTAAAGTAGTCACAAGGAAACCCCAGCACTTTGGGAAGCTGAGGTGAAGGGATTGCCTGAAAAAAAAAAAAAAAAGACAAAAAAAAGTAGTCACAAGATTGCCCAGGTCCAAGGGGAAGGATCATAGTCCCTACATCTCAAAGGGAAATACAGTCATCTCTTGGAGTCCTTGGGAATTGGTTTTAAGACTCCTTGCAAATATAAAATTCATAGATGCTCAGTCTCTGATATAAAACGGCATGTATTTTCATATAAACTACACATATTGTCCATCTAATTCACATTATCTTTAAATTACTTATGATATCTAATAAAGTGTAAATGCGATGTAAATAGCTGTTATGATGTATTGTTTTTTATTTATATTATTTTTTATTATGCTGTTATTTTTTCTGAATCTTTTCTTTTCTTTTCTTTTTTTTTTTTTTGAGTATGAGTCTCATTCTATCACCCAGACTGGAGTGCAGTGGTATGCTCACAGCCACCACATCCTTGATCTGCTGGGCTCAAGTGATCCTTCCACCTCAGCCTTCCAAGTAGTTGTAACTACAGATGTACACCGCCACGCCTGGTTAATTTTTCTTGATTTATTGTAGAGATGAAGTCTCGCCAAGTTGCCTAGGCTAGTTTTGAACCTCTGGGCTCAGGCAGTCTTCTCCGCTTCACCTCCCAAAGTGCTGGGATTACAGACATGAGCCACTGCAGCCGGCTTCTGAATATTTTCTGTCCACAGTTGGTTGAGTCCTCAGATGCAGAACCTGCAGATAGGAAAGGCTGACTATACCAAATAGTTTGTGGTCATGAAAAAAAAAGACTGCCCCATAAGATTTCAACTTTTATGTGTTTTTTTATGAGAGTGATAGCATGCTGGGGTGCGTGCCATGTAGAAGAAGAAAAGGGTCACTTGTCATCAGAGGTTCTGCCAGTAGCTTTGCAGTGTTCATGTTTCAACTGATATTTTTTCTGTGCCTTGATATTCTGTTTGCCTGTGTTGTAGCCTCCTGACCCACTGCTTGAATGCTACAGGTTGCTTTTTATAGCGGTCTCTGATACTTCCAGGATCTATCCAGGACCTGTCTTCCTGGGTATTTTTCAACCCTGTCTCTCAAAGCATCTATTTCTTTGCTTCTGCCATTTGGTACTATCAAGCTCTTTAATATTTCCAGAATATCTCTTTCCCTCCCTTCTTCTCTCTCAAGAAAGTGTCTAAAAGTGGGTGGCCTTTTTAGAGTTGTACCTTAGCAGAATGGCATGGGCCCTTAGTGATAAGCATTTTCACTTTACCACTCAGTCTATGAGGGAGAAGATGGTTGGTCCCCTAGAAAAGGGGTTTGGGTACTTAGTAATACTATTCATTTTATACTACCAGCTCTCACTCCTGGGGTACCTGTATATCACCTGGAAGCTGGGTGGATGGGGAGAAAGATAAATATTCAGGCACAGCATCACACTGTATCTGAAAAACATTGCCTCTTCTGATACCTAGGTTCTGTCCCGGGTCAGATTGGCTCTTTACTTCTGGATTTTTGTTTGTTTAATATCTTTTTGCAAAAATGGCTGCCACTGTACATCTTTAGTTCACCAGAAATGACTGTATATATGTGGGATATAATTGTGAACAGGTTTCTATTTGTACCATGGGGCCAGTTACCCAGGCAAGTCTTAGGGTATGGGTGGTGTTGCTCTAACATCCTACATTAGACAAGGAGGTTCAGGCTCCAGATCACACAGAGGATGTCTAGGAGTCTTTCCACTTCAGTTCTGCCTTATAGAGGCACCAGACAGTCACTCACACTTTTGTTTCATATAATTCTTAAAGTTTCTTTAGTGCTTTAGACTAGAATAAGCTGTCTTCTTCAGGCTGATTTGATTTAGAGAGATGCTCTTGCTATCTGCTCTTCCTCTGAATGGTCTAGTTTATCAATATTTCTCTTAAAATCTGATCTCTCCTATTATCCCTTCTCCATGTCTTCCACAGTAATAGAATTTTTAGCTGAACACAAGAATAACACGACGTTTCTCTGCAGCTCAATGTGGTCATGTGTTATGGTAAATGGTATGTAAGTGGATGTGTTGCATAGTACCTTCTAACAACTTTCCTTAAAAAAAGAGCTGGTTTGGAATAAAAAAGGAGTAAACTATTGATACACATGACAACGTGGAGGACTCTTAAGGGCTTTATGCTGAGTGAAGGAAGTCAGTACCAAAAAATTACGCACTCTTTCTTTCTTTCTCTTTCTCTCTCCCTCCCTCCTTCCTTCCTTCCTTCCTTCCTTCCTTCTCTCTCTTCCTTCCATCCAGGTCTCACTCTGTAGCCCAGGCTGAAGTGCAGCGGCATGATTATAGCTCACCGCAGCCTAAATCGACTTGGGCTCAGGCAGTCCTTCTGTGTCAGTCTCTTGAGAAGCTTGAACTATAGGCAAATGCCACGAGACCCGGCTAACTTTTTTTTTTTTTGTAGCGACAAGGTCTCACTCTGCTGCCTAGGCTGGTCTTAAACTCCTGGAATCAAGCAGTCCTCAGCCTCTCAAAGTACTGGGATTACAGGTGTGAGCCACTGTGCCTGGCTTGTATGATTCTATTTATATGACATTCTGGAAAAGGCAAAATTATAGGGACAATGATAGAGCAGTGGTCACAAGAGGTTGTGGTGAGAGAAGTGTCTAACTACAAAAAAGCAACAAAAGGAACATTGTGGGTAATGGAGAACCTCCAGGATTGTGGGGACTGGAGCTCTCCTAACAGTACTTTGAGATCAAATGGCACAACATAGCACTGAGCAGAAGAGGGAACATTCCTGATAAGCTACTTATTCGCTCCTGGGTAACAAATGTGCATTGTAACAAGGGCCTCTTGATCAAGAGTTGTCCCAAGGGGCCAAATTTAAGAGGGAATTTCAGACACTGCAGCAGGCCAATAGGAAAGGTATCAGGACTAGGCAGGGCCTCTCAAATCTAAAACAGTGCCACCTCTATCTTGTTGAGCCATTGACAAGGTGAAAATTTTTCCTAACTTGTCTATCTCCTCCCCTTTTTTGGTTCAGAGCACACAAAATGGGAACATAATCTGTTACTGAGCACCAAGGACTCAAACTAGGTCCCATTGCTTGTCTTAAAAAAAGCCATTCACTGAGACGAGGTGCACTGGCAGGGAAGAAAGCTTTACTCTTTCATGGGTGACATCAGCTAGAGAAATGGGAGCCAAATCTCAAATCTGTCTCTTTCTCCCCCACTAAAGTTAAGAGTATATAGCTGGGAGGGAAAACAGGAGAGGCAAGGAAGAAGCGTCAACAGGTGAGAGGTAGTCAAATGAGGAGTCTAGCATCTCACTGTAACCACATGTAGGAAAACAGGAATAGGGAGGGGTAAGGAAGATAAGCTGGTCAGTAGGCAGCAGGTGCAAATGTAAGTTTCTTAAGCTTCAGTTCTATGAGCATCATGCTTGTTGGAAAATTAGCCTGGGTTCAAATCTCCTGGGTAGTGCCCACTGCTTGGGAGTAAGAGGGCACTTACTGTGCCATCCTGGCCATCTGTGCTGCCTGATGTGCTGGCAGAAAAGTGAAACAGAGACTGAAAGGGAAGGAGAATGGTGTTTTAGATTTCATATTGTGTTACTTGGTCCCAAAACTTTAAATGTTACAGACAAGTTCACCTGCTTACCACCTGAGAAGCCGAGGTGTGGTGGGAAGAAAGTAGCTTTATTCAAATGCCAGCAATTGAGGAGATGGTCAAGCTCATGCCTCCAGGAAAGCATGTCACCTCTTAGGCTGAGGGTAGGGGCTTAAAAGGGAAAGTGGATATGGGGAGTGTGTGGGAGGCATACAGGAGGCAGGTCTCACTTGGGTGACTACCTTGAATTACTGCCCATCTGGAGTGCCAGCAAGCACTCACTCAGCTGCAGCTAGATGACAGGTTAATAGCCTTAAAGTAATCTCCAGGTAGGATAGAGAGCTTTACAGCTAGAGCTTCATGACTGGTATGTTCCAGGTGTATGGTGCAAGGGAGTGTCTGGAGAAAAAAAATACTTCTAAGGCATATTTCAAGGCTATACTTCTAAATGTAAGATGAAAGAGAGGGAAAAATTTTTTAAATGCATTTTAAGGCTGAGATACTCAGTTACATAAACAGGGTTGATAAACGAACTTCTCAGTCCTCACAAGTCTTCCCTCTCTGGCTGAGAAATGCCTCCAGAAAACCACTGCTTCACAAGTCATGTCTCAGGATGTTGGGCCTGCTGTTAAAAAAAATACCTTAAACTGGGTAATTTATAAACAACAGAGATTTGTTGTTCACAGTTCTGGAGGCTGGAAAAATCCAAGCTCAAGGTGCCAGCAGATTCAGGGACTGGAGAGGGCCCCATTGCTCATAGATGGTGCCTTCTTTATGATGGGAAACCCTTGAAAAATCAGAATTATCTTTTGGCGGACAAGTCCCTTGTAGTACAGGCTTCCCCCACCAGGGAAATATTCTAGGAACCCACTGACATCAGTGTACCAGCTAGCATTGTTGGGAGAGGTTGTGTTCAGCTTCAGTGAATTTTTTTGGAGATTCTTTCAACACATTTCCCCCTTTCATGATGGATGATTTACAAGTGCACCTGCCCACACTATGCTGTGTTCAGTTTTTGACCCAAAACGGCAAGACCCCTGTACTCCATTCTCCCTATTTACCTGATCTCGCCTCCAGTGATTTTTTTGTTTGTTTCTCCAGATGAAAGAAAGTCCTCAAAGGGAAACATTTTGCCAATGTGGAAGAGGCGAAACAAAACAAACAACAAAAAGGCAGAATCACTAAAAGGCATCAAAATCGACAAGTCCAAAAACTGCTTTGACTGTTGAAGGTGACTGAAATTTAAACATACACGAATACACAATTTTTGTAAATAAATGCCGGTTTTTTGCTCCTCCCCCTGGATGTCCTCACATAGTGGAAGGGAGTACAAAGGCCTTTTAAAAATATAAGGGCACTAATCCCATTCATTAGAGCTCTGCCCTCATGACCCAATCACCTCCCAAAGGCCCCATCTCTTAATACCATCACCTTGTGGGGTAGGTTTCAAAATACGAATTTTGAGGGGGACACATATATTCCGACTTTAGCAGACCGTTTCCCTATTTCTTTTGGTTCTGAATATTCGTTTCTGGAGCAGGAGGGAGTTCAGAGCCTCCCTTCTCCACCACTCTTCGCCGAACTCAAAACTGGGGGCAGTGGGAGAAAGGTGAAGAGGTGCGGGACAACCTACAGAATAGTATCTAGCATTGAGCCACCTGAACACCTTGTGAAAAACAGGCTCACTAGGAAAGCCTCCTGGAAACCCTCCTTTGTCAGATCCAGGGTCGATCTGGCAGGCCGCGTCTGCGCAGGCTCAAGCCGGGTCACGGGAGGCGGGGCTGGAGTGGGGGGCGTGGTTTACGTCTTTGGAACAAATGTCCAGCGGCTTCTGTTGGACAGCCCTACACCAGGGCATGGGGCTCTGCTACCAAAGGCACTAGCGAGATGGGAGATGCTCCCAGTTCCCAACCCGTGTGAAAGAGCCAGGTAAAAACCCCGTGGTTGCTGGCGCGCCAATCCCCTGCCAGCGGGCCGGGGCCACCGGTGCCCGCGAGACCCAGGCGCGCGCCCGGCGGCCAGAGCGCAGGCGCGCTCGCCTCGCTCCGCCCACCCGCTCACCGTGCTGGCTCCGCCCACCGCGGTGGCCGCGTCTGCGCAGGCTCGGGACCGGCCACAGGTCGCGGGGCTGGAGTGGGGGCGCGGCTTTGCCCTTTGTGGTTCGGCAGCGCTTGTCATGCTGGTCTGCCCTGGTCACTGCGCACAGGGCCCATGACAGAACTGGGAGTGTCCTCGAGGGATTGTGGAGGCTGGAGCTGGGTAGGGGGAGCGGGAGGCAGAACTGCTAGGGCCAGCCCCTGTGGCGGTGAGGCTCTCTGCCGCCTCCCGGCAGCGGAGGAGCGCTGGGGTCTCAGGTGTGGCGCGGCCGGTCTCCTGGTGGTGTGAGCCCACTGCGCGTGGGGATCCGCGTGGAAACCAGGGTCCAAAGCCTGGTTCCGAGGAGAAGGGCCGCAGAGGAACCCGTAGGAGGAGGCCGGGCATTGAGGCGTCTGAGGTTGCTCCCCGGAGCGGGAGAAGAACACGGCCCCGGGCGGCCCCGCTCCGCGCACCGGCTCTTTCCAGGGTTGACAGCCGTGTTCTGGGCCCTGCAGGTTTGCTGGGCCTCGCGGCGCCGAGCGGGAATGCCCTGTGTCACCCAGGAGGCTCCAGCCTGCTCCCCGCTCCCTGAACCCTCTGGAGGACCGCAGGGTTGTGCACGAGAGACAGAGATTTGGACCTAGTGAAAGGACGCCGCCCCTTAGCCCCAGCTATGGACTACACTGAATCAGGTTTGGCTCGCAAGCTTGCAGAGGGCCAGAAGCCCTCCTGGGGAGTTAGTACCAGGCCTAGGAGGACCACCCTAGGAAGAGGCCGGGGAATGCCACTGAAGGGACACAACTTGTAACCGCTTTTCCTGTGGCGATTCCTAACCTTCTAGACCCAGGAGGCTGAAGTCCCAGCCTTCTGGGTCTGGAATGGGTCTCTGGATGGTTGTGGTGGAGCTGGAAGGGATGGCCACAGAAGACTTGCCCAATGACTTAAGTTGAAACTGCACAAGGAGAGCGAGCAGGGTGGGAGCGGATCTGATCTCTTCCTGCTGTGGCAGGGAGAGGGCAAACAAACCCAAGAGGGAGTGGCCCTTGGCGGGGGATCAGAGAACAACAGGGCCATTTGGACCTTGTCACCCACCTCCTTAATCACCTCACTAATAAAGTACTTCAGCTCTTCTAGCTCAACTGTGTACAAAGTCAGTAGTCTACTTGATGGGTGCCTCCTGTGAACACTTTCCCCAGTAGTGTTGGAGCCCAGGCAATTCAGGTGACCCAAGGAGGTTTTAAGCTCTTCTTTTGTAAGTTTAGAATTTCCTGTCCCGCACCAGATGGGCATTTTAATTTGTTCATTTTTCAGCACATGTGCTCAAGTACACAAAACTGGCTGGTGGAAGAAGGGGGCCAAATCCCTGGGCTTCCCGCCCCACGCCCTCCTTTTTTCCTTATGCCCTTGCTACCCAGTGTGACCAGTAGACCAGCAAAGGCATCACTCTGGAGCTCTCTAGAAATGCAGACTCTCGGGACCTATATCAGGAGTCTTAACAAGTCCTGAACCAGAGTTTACCAAGATCCTAAGGATTCACATGCACACGAACATTTGAGAAGTGCTGACATGTAGTATACTATGCTACTTGCCTACTTCCACGTTTTTGTTGTGTTAGCCTTAACCACTTCTCTAGCACGATTTGGGCTAGTTTTTTGTTTTGAGGTTTTAAAAACAGTACTATATAAAGCTCTCTAAGTTTGCTGCAGAGACCTAACAGTGCTTGGGAACACCAGGGATGATTCTTAGAGCTGGGAACCCAAGGATGAGGGGAGAGGTGTAACTTCTTCCCCTTAAATCCTCATATCCCTCTGTGACCTTGCCTAGGACCTTGTTGTGTGGTTGTTAACCTGCAGGCTAGATTTAAAAGTTCTTTGACGGTCTTCTTTGTGTTTATATTTCCAAAAGGCCTAGTAGAGGACCTGCATATGGTAGGTCCAGTAATTAACTCTCTCCAATGGCATGGCCAGACTGTGGTCATACCTTACCTACCTGCAGCCTATTGTGGGCCTATGGAAGGGCGGGAGCCTCACGCAGTTCGGTACAGGGAGACTTCTCTTTGATGTGGGCATTCTAGAAGCTGCCTATCAGCTCCCTTTGACCCACCTGTGTCCCTAGAACCATGGAGGTGATACGCAGAGTAGGGGTCTCCAACTTGGGGAGTCTGGGAGCTTTACATGCCGTAAGGGTTAGCCTCCCTTATGGCTCCTTTTACCTTCCTAGCTGTCCCTTCTCAGGACCCTGCTCTTCCTCCAGAGAGATACTCAGAAGAAAAGGGAACAGCCAGTTTATTCCTGGAAGCCAGGACCCAGGTAAGTTGGAGTTTTCTTAATTTTTTTTCTTAAGGGCCTGAACTATACAGATAGCTTTGCCTCCTTCTCTCTCAAACTTCTTTACTCGCCAAAGGGAACTGATCCCAGTGGCTGCTCTGCAGGAGGCTGAGCCAAAGTGAATGATGGCTTCCCTGCCTTTGCCCACGTTCCTCTCTTCTCTTGGTATGCACTCTTTCACTTGGATGCTTTGGGTTTACTCTGGCTTATTTCTGTAATGGGTTCTGTGGTGACTACTGAGTAAAATGACAAAGCCCTGGCCTTGAAAGAGTGTCACATAGTGGGATGAAACCACCAATCACAGTAAGGATGTGCATGGTTGGACGGCACATGGAGTGGCACAGAGAAGTCTTTCTGTTGAGGTTCATGACATGGAGAATTGGCCTGTGCTGGAGAGGCTGAGAAAACTTGTAGAGAAGCGGGGACAAAAGGGTTCTGAGGGTATGCCCTGGTGTGGAGGCCATTTGAGGCTGGGTCCCTTTCAGATGTTATCTTCCCAGATTAGCGTGGAGACAGATTTAACTTCACTATTTACAGACCTTGTGATCTTAGATGAGTCACCTAACATCTCTATTGGTTTCCCACCTGAAAATTAGGATGACAATGTTGATGATGAAAATGATAATTATTCTTTCCAGAGAACCAAATCCATATCAGGAACTGTCCTACACAATTTATATATTCTAACTCATTTCATCTTTAAAACGTTCCCATAAAATTGTTACCATTAAGTAACATTTTCATGGTTATCTAGGTAGTAAGGAAGGGCCCCCAGTTTCAAATTCAGGCTGTCTAGCTCCATGCTCTTAACCACTCAGTAATACAACTGCCTCAGAGTTGTTAGAGTCATCTGACAAATGGCAATTGCTTAATCCTCGTCAGTTTTGAGGATCATGGTGATTTATTCCGGATGCTGATGTGGAGGGAGAACCAGCTGGAGGGCTGTGAATGCCTGTGGTTTCCTAACATCCAAGATGGTGGTGTATGGGATTCTGGCTTGATGATAGACACATTTAGTTTTCAAGCCAAAGGGGGAAACCTCCACCAATAAGGAATGCTTCCAATTAATCAGTAGAATCATAAATAGAGCTTGCATCTGTTTGGCCTTGATGTACATCATTCAGAGGTATAGCAGGGAGCTTAGGCTAGTTCTGTGTGGTAACAACAGCACCCAGATCTCAATGGCTCCTGGTCACAAAGGTGTATTTCTTCTTTTTACTGCATTTATAAGTGATGGGCTGCCTGTAACTCTGCTCCCCACCCTCTTCACTCTGCGGGTCAGGCTGAAAGATTAATCCCTCTCTGGGATATACTGGTCTTGTGTTAGAGGGAAAGAGTGATGTCAGAACCAGGGGATCGCTCTTCAAGCTTCTGCTCAGAAGTGGCATGCGTCACCTCTGCTCACAACCCACTGGCTAAAGCACATCATGTGGCCAAGCCTAATGCCAATGAAGTGGGAAGTATATGCCACCTATTGTGAGGGACCCAAAGGGAAGGGCAGTGATTATATTAAACAATTAGTTTACCACCATCTATTTTCTTACTCATAGATATCCACTTCCCTTTCTCCTGCAGACAAAATGCCACCCCAAGAGAGATATCCCCAAAGCCCCATCAAGTCAGAACATCATGATCAAAGTCCTGCATGACGTGATAGTCTCCACATCGGGTCTGGGTGGAGAGCCTATGGATCTGGAGACCTATGAACTAAAGGACAGTTACTTGAATCCATATATTGTATGTACAGTGAATAATGGGACAGGATGACTACAATAAACACTCCTATTCAAAAAGGGGCAGCACGGGAGGAGCCCAGCCGTCCCAGGTCCCAACAGTTAGGAAATTCTACTGGGCAGACACTATGAGGACCTTTGCCTTGGGAGTGGGAAAGTCTCTGGTTTATGCCCTGGTTCTGCTCCCTGTGTGGCGCTCCCCAGCGCAGTTTCTTCTTGGCTGTTGGCTTTGCCCTCAGGAAGTTCCTTCCTTTTATGGTATCCTTCTTGGTTACATAGGGTAATTTTGAAGATTAAGCTGTTTTGAAGGTAAGCAGCTTTTTCATCCTGCCTTAGTAGGTTGATGGCCTAGGATTGTTTTAAGTGCAACTCTCAAAAACCTGATCAGCTTTTTATGCATTTACTTCTAGTCAGCTCCATGTGTCAATAGCTTGACCCAGTTTTTTTTTTTTTTTTTTTTTTTAATATGCCCTTCTCTTTAGACTTAATTGTGAGGCTTTTTGGATTTCCTTGGGAAGTTCATACTTTTTTCCCACTCTGAGCCATTTGGGCCCACTGAAAGGATTGGCGGCCCACTGGAAGCCATCTGAAGTTATTCTGAGGTTTAAAAAAAAAAGGTTAGACAACCACATCTGTGATTTCATCCTTAATAGGCTGAGTTTTTAATCATCTATGGTAATGCAAAAGCTTTATGTATATATATTGTCTTTGGCCAGCTGGAGATAAGAATTGGTTAAGTCTTCAACCCTACAAGTTTTGACATTTCTGGATACTTTCTGTTGCTTTCCACTTTTGTTTTGAAAACCACAAATTCTTGGGCTCATTTTTTTTCTTGTAATACTTTGTCAAATGCAGTCAATAACAATCAACTCATACTGCTAATGTTGTTTCTAGTCTCTTCTCACGACATTACAAGCTCATGCTTACATTGTTCATCTTTCTTTTTTTTTTTTTGAGTAGGAGTCCCACTCTGTCACTCAGGCTAGAGTGCAGTGGCATGCTCATGGCCACTGCAGCCTCAACCTACTGGGCTCAGGCAGTCCTTCTGCCTCAGCCTTCCAAGTAGCTGAAACCACAGGCACATGCCACCATGCCTGGCTAATTTTTTGATTTATTGTAGAGACAAGGTCTCATCAAGTTGCCCATGCTGGTCTCGAACCCCAGAACTCAGGCAATCCTCTTGCCTCTGCCTCCCAAAGTGCTGGGATTACAGGCATGAGCCACCACACCTGGTTCATCTTTCAAGTTTTAAAAGGCAGTAGTTTTAAGACAGTAGTTTTAACAGTTTACCACGAAATTACATGGGTTGCTGTCTTGCCAATAAGTTTCCACACTACCTAGCCTTGAAGCCAGTGTCATGTTTTTGGCTTTTTATTACGGCAGAACCCTACTTTGAATACCAGTTTCTTATTTATTTATCTATTTGAGTTGGAGTCTCACTCTGTTGCCCAGGCTGGAGCACACTGTCACGCTCATGGCCACCCCAGTGTCGACCTGCTGGGCTCTGGCGATTTTTCCACCTTAGCCTTCCAAGTAGCTGGAACTACAGGTGCGTGCTACCATGCCTGGCTAATTTTTGGTTTATTGTAGAAGTGAGTTCTCGCCAAGTTCCCTGGGCTGGTCTCAAACCTGTATGCTCAGGCAATTCACTTGCCTCGACCTCCCAAAGTGCTGAGATTACAGGCTGAGCCACTGAGCCCGGCCCCAGTTTCTTTTTTTTCCTTTGAAAGCAGGATTTATTGAGAGGACAGAAAAGCTCCCACAGTGGGAGTGGACCCGAAGGGGTTGCCCCCAGTTTTTTAATGATCCAGTTTAGGCTAGTTATGCCACGATAATGGCAAACCCTGAGACTTAAACAATAAAAAGTTTATCTCTTGCCCACATCTTCTTCACTTGGATCATTTGCCACTCTCAAGGCAGACGGAAAATAATAACTGCAGAACCCCCACCGGCTCTGAAAGCCTTTGCTCACCTGTAGCTCATGTCTCTTCCTTCACATTCCAATTGAGAAAGTAGATCACATGGCTACACCAAGGGCAGGAAGCTGAAGCCCACAGGGAAGGCCAGTGGATATTTTCCACAAACTATTCCAAGAAATTACTATAGTAGAGAGTTTTTCACATTTGATTATTTAGATTACTTTTATGTTAATATAAAATTGTTGCTTCAGCCCATTCTATGGAATCAGTATTTAAATGGACTTTGATTTCTAAACACTTTGGGATAAAAGTAACAGGAATTTAGTACTTTCACCTATGCTGCTTTTTAGTGAATTGCTATATAACGTAAGTCAAAAGGGGAGTATTCTAATTACTCAGATTGAGGGTGACAGGCTAATTCTGGCCAGGACCTACAAAATGGTTATACTTTGTAGTGGCGATCTGGGATCCAGGGTCTCACGCTCAGCTTTGTAGACTCAGGAACTGAATAATGATTAGGCTTTGGGAGAAAGGGCTTATGCTAGTCAAACTCAGAAAACTTATTGTTTCATTATAAAGCCACTTGATTTACTTTTGCTGAACTGTGTGCTGGCAGGCAGGTAGGGGAATAAATTATTATAAGGCCCAAATTATTTGATTTGTCCTTAGCAAAAATTGTTAAAATCATAGGTCACAAGTTTCAAAAATACTTTATTAGAAGACTTTTGATACTTGTGCATTTGAGAACGCAAGCATATTAGTCTGTTAATTCTAATTGATTCCAATTAAATGCAACTAAATTGAGAATAAACCTTTTAGACAAATAAGAGAACATATACCTCCCCAATCTAAGCAGAATGTTTCTGTAGGTTTGATTCTTATTATATTTCTTAATATATTTGTTTTGCAGACCACAAACTCTTGGGCTCATTTTTTTTTCTTGTAATACTTTTTCAAAAGCATCCAATAATAACCAACTCACACTACTAATGTTACTATATCTAATATTATATATTAAGCTTTTAGATATTTTTTAGCAGCTTCATGTTGATAGGCATACAAGTGGCACTGCATAGGACACCATGTAGTAAGGATGATACAGTATTTGAAGCAGCTTAAACTATTTTTGAGATGATAAAACCCACAACTCTGTGGGCATTGGGATAGCTAGGAACTCTCGGAATCCCTTCTTGCACACCCTGAGGTTCTCTTCAGATGCCAGTCTGTCTACTCTACTTCCCAGGGCCATAAGTGTGCTCTTTAAGGGTACAGGAGTGTCTTCTGTGTTTCAGGACCTGATGACATTTGAGGATGTGGCTGTGGAATTCACCTGGTGGGAGTGGGGGCAGCTGGACCGTGCTCAGAAGGACCTCTACAGGGAGGTGATGCTGGAGAACTTCAGGAACCTAGCCTTCCTGGGTGAGCACTGCTGCTCTAAAGCCCAAAGCCTGCTGGGCAGGTGTCTTGATTTCCTGGGTATTTAAAAGTTAGAGGTGTCTGGGCCTGTTGGCTTTTTGCCCTGGGATTCTGGGATCAGACATTTACATTCTCTTTGGAGCCCAGAGATACAGTATTTCTCCTCCAAGTTCTAGGAAAAGTTCTACTCCTTGTGGAGCTGAAATAAGAAGTTACCTGACTCTGCTCTTGACATGTCACCATGCCTGTTCTCTGGAGGCTTTCCACACCTACAGTATTTTTATTCCACCTTAATGTCCAAAGACTTGGCTGCCAGCACACATAACCATGATTATTTTCTTTCTCTACTGTAGGGCTTCCAGTATCCAAACCATATGTCATTTGCCAGTTGGAGGAAGGGGAAGAGCCCTGTGTGTTGGAGAAAGAAATCTTGACAGGAGCCCACTCAGGTGAGTGGGAGCTAAACCACATTGCACATGATAAGGCCCAGCTGGAGGTGAGGAGTGGTCCTGAACCCTTGGTGGCTGTCCTTTCAGAAGGTGAGGCAGGTGCCCTTAACTTTAGTATTTTGAGTTTTGTAATTATTTCTGGTATCAGAAGAGGAGATGTACACTTTTCTTTTATCTTTCCTTTGGTACCTACCTCTGCCCACAGCCTTCTGGGTTATTGGTGCCACAAAGCATTGCTAGATGTCTCACAGTCAGTGTTAGATGGATCGGCAGTCATCTATGACCAGGTAGTCCTATATCAGCAGGGTTAATGGAGTTAGCATGGGACCAAACGGAGCAGTTGATCAGCTAGAAATGAAAGGGTAACAGGCAAGAACAGACTGAAGGTGTCAGGAAGATCAGGGTGAAGATATTTCAAGCTTGAGTAAGCTGAACCTCAACAGAAGTAGTTCCAGGAACAAGGACTACTTGCCAGCTCTTGATGGCATCTCTGAGACCTTTTATTCTTAGATGACTTGATAGTTTCTGGTAGGCTTCACCCCTTAGAGCAGAATTCTGAACTTAAAACTCTCCTGATTACTGTGTGTAGCCCAAGCATACTATAGGCAGGTAACACTCTCTGCTGGTCAATGTCAGTCTCTGTGGCAGAATCATAGCAGGTAGAATCAGGCCAGAGCTGAAGCTCAGGAAAATAGTGCTCAAATCTTAAGAGGATAGGATGGACCTCATCATGAGAGTTTAGAATATATGATGGAGAGAGAAGATGCTGATCTCCACGGTATTGGTATTTTCTTCATCTTTTTTTCTTACAGGATGAGATCAGGGGTCTGACATTTAGATCTGGTTTCATGACCAATTTCTTTTTATTTACTGGTGCACAAACATGGCACCAGAAGGTCCCACTTGTTAAACATTCAGGTTCCCAAGAGCCACACAAGACCTACTGTCTCAGAATGTCTCTGAGGACTGGTCTCTGGAATCACTGGTTAGATGTCACCAGCCATTTCCCTCTTCAGAAGTATCATTATTATTATTGTATTAGTTTTCTATTATTGCCAAAACAAATTAGCACAAACTTAGTGGCTTTAAGCAATGCTAACTTAGTATTTCACAGTTCATAGGTCAGAAATCTGGCATGGGTATCACATGGTTACAAACAAGGTATCCACAAGGCTGTCCTTTCTGGAGTGTCTAGGGGAGAACCTGTTTTCTTTTCATTTGGGTTGTTGGCAGAACCAATTACTTGCAGTAGTAAAAATGAGCCCCTTGTTTTCTTGCTGGCTGTAAACCAAGGAGTATTCCCAGCTTCTAGAGACTGCCACATTCTTTGACTCAGGATGCCCTTCCTCCATCTTTCAAGCCAGCAATGTAGGGTGGAGTCCTTCTCACACTACATCTCTCTGCTCAGCCAAGAAATGTTCTCCAATTTTAAGGACCCTTGCCTAGTTTGGGCCTACTTAAATAATCCAGGATAATCTCTCCATCTCAAAGTCTGTGTCCTTAATCACATCTGCAAAATCTCTTTTGCCATGTAAGATAACCTACTCACAGGTTCTTGAGATTAAGGCATGGACATCTTTGGGGGAGGATTATTCTGCCTGTCACAATTATAGACAGTAATATGATATATATGCATATGTACAGAGTACATAACAATATATGGTATGGACTGGAGGGTGTTAAGGGAAGATTTTGTGGAGGACATGAATTTGTCCCTGAAAGATGTGCAAAGTCTTAGAGAAAGAAGGTGATGAGAGTGGGTGTGGACATATGGGAAACAGGGAGGCGGCCAACTTTGGTGCTAAGGGTACTTGCTGAAGAAAAGGACTTGGTTAAGTATTATAGGGCTAGAGTGAGAAATTCAAGGTTTGTCTTATAGGCACTGGAGAGACTCTGGAGTATTAGGACTGGTAAGAAACGCAAGGAAAGGGATATTTTGGGAAGAACATGATGAAGGGTTTCAGGAAAGACTAGGTAGGAGAACAGGATAGAAGTCTGTTACAAGTATCTAGGCCTGAAGAGATTATGAGGATATACAGTTTACTATACCCAGGTGACTTACAACCCTAAACTTTGTCTATTACTTTTTACCCCGTCCCTGAAACTCAGGCTATTTCCCTTGTCATTCTTCCTGCCCCCCTCTCATCTTGACAGTCTTTGGTCTTCCCTTGTGTAGTGGAATCTACATACAGTTCTCTCAGGTTTTCCTAATCTCCAGTCACCTCCTTCATGTCACCTCCAAAACCTTCTTAAGATATAAGTCATTCCTGAAGGAATCTGTACGTCCCTTTTAGATATTATTTTAAAGCTTAATTATTATTTTACATCCAATATAGGAGTTTACTTCCTCTTGGCACATAGAACTAGAATGTGTTTTTTTTTTTTTTTTTAACAGACTGGGAGAAAAGGCCTAAAGGCAAGGAATCAATGCCAAATCAAGGCATTTCCAGAGAAGAATTATTCCAGGTAGCATTGATGGAAAAATACAGTCAAGGTGAGCTCTGGTCCTCAAAACTGAAAGCAACCTGTGGTTGTGATGACCAGTTAGAGATGCAGCAGATAAAGCAGGAAAGACACCTGAAAAAAATGTCAACCACTCACAAATCTGCTCTCAATTTAAGGAGAGATTATGAATGGAGTGAATCTGGGAGAAGTTTAGACTTAACATCAGTTCTTGTTAACCAACACAGTGTTCCCATGGGAGAAGATTCCTATAAATGTGATACAAAATTTAGACAGAATTCAAGGGGGAATAACTCTCCAAGAACCCAACCAGAGAAGAAATCTTGTAAATGTAATGAATGTGGAAAGTCCTTCCATTTCCAGTCAGAACTTAGGCGCCATCAGCGATGTCACACTGGAGAAAAGCCCTATGAATGCAGTGAATGTGGGAGAGCCTTTGGTCATATTTCATCCCTTATTAAACATCAGAGGACTCATACTGGAGAAAAGCCCTATGAATGCAGTGAATGTGGGAGAGCCTTCAGCCAGAGTTCATCTCTTGTTCTACATTATAGATTTCACACTGGAGAGAAACCCTACAAATGCAATGAATGTGGACGAGCCTTTGGTCATACTTCATCCCTTATTAAACATCAGAGAACTCATACTGGAGAGAAGCCCTATGAATGCAGGGAATGTGGGAGAACCTTTAGCCAGAGTTCATCTCTCATTGTGCATTATAGATTTCACACTGGGGAAAAACCTTACAAATGTAATAAATGTGGGCGAGCCTTTAGCCAGAGTTCATCTCTCACTCAACATTATAGATTTCATACTGGAGAGAAACCCTACAAATGTAACGAATGTGGAAGAGCCTTTGCTCATACTGCATCTCTTATTAAGCATCAGAAAAGTCATGCTGGAAAAAAAATCCTATGAATTCAGTGAATGTAGAAGGGCTTTCAGCTGGAGTATACACATCACCAAACCTCAGAGAATTTATGATGGAGAGAGATCCTAAAAGTGTAATGTATGTGGGAAGACCATTGGTTGGAGGGCACATTTTGTTCAGCATCAGTACATACTAAAGAGAAGCCCTGTCACTGTCAAGAGAGAAGGTGGGCTTTCAGCCACATGTCCTCTTTTACCAGACACTGGAGAATCCATGCTGGTGAGAAATCATGTGAGTGTAATTAGTGTGGAAAGGCTTCTGTCAGAGGGTGTGTGCATCAGACAGTTTATACTTAGGAGGAGACTTCTCAATGTAATGAGTATGGTAAGCTTTCAGTCACATACTATTCCTTAAAAAAAATTAGATAACTCATACTGGAGAGAAATTCTCCAATTGTAAGAATGGAGACACCTTTGGTAATACCTGTTCCCTTAGTAAGCGTCAAGAACACATACTAGAGAGAGACCCTATGAAGGTAGGAAATGGAGGAAGTTCTTCATCAGTGTTCATTTTTTATTAAGCATCAGAAAATTCATACTTGAGAAAAACCCTAAATATGCTGTGAATGGCTTCAGCCATACCTCATCATTTTATAAGCCTCGGAGAACTCTCCCTACTAGCTAGAAACCCTGATAATGTGAAACATGTGGGAAAGCCTTTGATGGCTGTTCCATGCTTTTGCCCATTAAAGAATTTGTGACTTCAAATTTAGTGAAACTGGGAAAACCTACTAATATAGTTGAGCCCTCAGCATATGTTAAGTCTTCACCTTAAAGAAAAATGCTGGGAGTTTAATAAACATGAGGAAACTTCCTTTTAGACTTGAGAGTCATAAAACTAGAGCTGAAAATAAGCTGAGAAATCACCTTGTCTGGTGAATTCCAGCAGGTGGGGGCCACCTGTATAACTGTACTTGTGTACTGCTTCCCCATTCTGTTTCTGATGAGTTGGGGAGTTATTGTGTGGGTAAAGAGGATGGAGGCTGAGAAAGGTGGAGAGCCACCAGTGGTCTAGCCCAACCATATTTCAGAGCTAAGGAAACCTGTTCAGGAAGTATCATGTCATGGCCTATAGATCTAACTGGGCTGAACTTCTTTCCCGTGGTTCACAGCTATAGTTTGGGGATTGAGAGACTGAAGGCCTTCCCTGTACAGTACTGTCATGCACTTGTTCTCTGTAACACATGTTACCTTTCTCTGTGAGGCAATGAAGTGGTCTATATTTGAACAAAAAGCAATTTTCATTACATCTTTACACTACTGGATTTGGAACTTTTGAAATGAAACCTTGTTTAAACATTAACATTACTAAAATATGGATATTATAAAAACATCAAAACCTCAAAAACATTATTCTTAGTGAAAGAAGGTAGATGCCAGAGACCACGTATTGCACAATTCCATTTTAGGAAATGTCTAGAAAAGGCAGATATTTAGAGACAAAGTAGATTAGTGGCTGCCTGGGAGTGGCAACTGGGAGTGACTGCATATGTTGCAAGAAATCTTTTTAGGGTGCTAGAAATGTTCTATTACTGAGTGGTGGTGATGGTTGAACAATTTGGCACATTCACTAAAATTCATTGGATTATGCTTAGAGGGGTGAGTTTGATGGTATGTAAATTATACCTCAATAAAATAATCTTTTAAGACATCAAATACACAGCTATATTAATGGTTGCTAAACTAATTTTCCTGCCTTACCTGTTACTTCAAGCTGTGTGTCATTGGTATCCATTTTTATTTTCTGTGACAGTTACCCCTACATTTACTGGGTCTTAGAACCTTGTTAGGCTCTTCTTTAAAGTTCATTTCATGCTGGCTGTGCATCTCAGGTGAAGAAGTCAAGACCAAGAGCTGGTATAGAACACAGAGTCTTGCCTAATAAGGAGTAACTCATACTAGGACAGTTCTTCAAGCATTTAAAGTCTAGAGGAGAATGCTGAGCCCAGAATTCAAGAGACCAGCTCAAGGTGGGTCCAGGTACACAGGCTGGGTCTAAGAGTCCATGAGGTTGGCCAAGACAGGTTGGATGCAGAGGAGGCTTCTGGATCTTGCACTTGCACAGCTGAGGACGGGTTGCCAGTCTCAGAACCTAAAAATCATACAGGATTTTTTCCCCAGAGAGCCAAGGTTCACACAAGCAAATCTTTTACACTAGTAACAGCTTAGTTTGCTTCATTGCTCTTTTTTTCCAGTGCCCTTCTCTGACACCCACCCAAGTCACTTTATATCTGGATGCCTGCCACAATTTGTAACTGTGCTTTTCCCAAAACCCCTCTCTTTTGTGTATCCCTGTCATGTTTACCATTCTCATCAGTCTGCACCCATTGCCTACCCCCTCCAGAAATTCTTTGCACTGCCTACAAGATAAATCCCCACTTTTCTGTTTGGCATTTCATGCTCTCTTCAGTCTGTCCCAACCTCCTGTTGTTCCTGACAAGAGCTTCCATTGCTGACAAACTAGCTCTCCTGCCACCCCTCTGAATGCCTTTGCACTTCCCAGCCTGCAAACCTTTACCTAAGCTGTACCACCAGCCTGGGAAGCTTTCTTCACCTATATAAAGGACACATAATCAGTCAGAACTATGTACGGATGCCCCCTCCTTGGGAAAGTAGTCTCTTGAACATTGGTATGAAATTTTACTTTGTTTGCAAAAAAATTTTTTTAAATGGAGAGTATCTGTTCTTGTGATAATTCTTATCACTGTCTTGATCTATTTAAATCATTGTTTAAAATCATTTCACCACTTTCTTGTTAACTGCTTCAGGCCACAACTCATAATTCCTCTCAGACATGATCAAACAGTAGGTACTCATTAACCATATTTCAATTTGAAAAGTAACTTGTATTGTCAGGTTTTCTCAGTGCTTCCAATGGACATTTTTGGACTAGATGAAAAGCTTTTCTTCTAGAAAACTACCAATTAAATATTTCCTTAGAAAAATGCAATGTTGCTTCCTGTAGTTATTTTTCCAATTCAAATTTAGAGCAGTACTGTTCCATCTTTTAGGGGTGGGATGGGGTGTGTGTGTGTGTGTATGTACAAATTCAATGCTATTTTACTATTTTAGTTTGTAGCACTGTAATGATTTCCGATACCAGCTGCCCAAAATTAGGACAAACTTCACAGGTTAATGACTCAGTAGGCCTCGAGATTGTCCTCACTTCAGATACCAGCTACAAATTAGAGGGTCTCCAGGACACCTTGACTTCTGACCAGGTGGCTACAAATTCATGGTTTTTTACTTCCCCCACAGGCTAGATAACTCACTAGAATGACTCTCAGAACTCAGGAAAGTGCTGTATTTATTATGACAATTTTATTATAGCAAAAGGATACAAATCAGAATCAGCCTAAGGAAGAGATGCTTAGTGTGAGGTCTGGAAATGTCCCAAATGCAAAGCTTCTGTCATCCCCAGGGGTATGTTACCCTGCTGGCACACTGATGTGTCACAGTATACAAAGTACTGCCCACCAGGAAGCTCACTAAACTTTGGTGTCCAAAGCTTTTGTTGGGGTTTCATTACATAGGAAATGAATGAACTGGTCACACAGTTGAACTCAATCACCAGCTCCCCTCCCCTCCTGTCTTAGTTTGTTTGCATTGCCATACGGAATACCTGAGGCTGAGTAATTTATAAAGAAAAGAGGTGTATTTGACTCAGTTCTGCAGGCTGTACAAGAAGCATGGACTATCATCTGCTCGGCTTCTGGTGAGGGCCTTAGGCAAATTTCACTCATGCTAGAAAGCAAGGGGAGCTGATGTGTCTATATGGCAAGAGAGGGTGGAAGAGAGAGAGAGGAGGGAGGTGACAGGCTATTTTTGAACAATCCGTTCTTGATGGAACAAACTGAGCAAGCCATTCATGAGGGGTAGGTCCCTGTGAACCAGACACATCCCTCTGGGCCTCAACTCCAACACTGGGGGTCAGATTTTGACATATGACTTGGAGGGGGCAAAACTCCAAACTATACCACCTCTCGAAGGTTGGGCAGATATCACGTGGCTCAAAGCCCCTAACACTCTAATCATGTTTGGTATTTCTGGCATGGTCAGCTACTATCCTGTCATTAATTAGCATAAACTATTTAGAAGCCAACCTTACTAGCATAAGCTATCAGGTGTGGTTCAGGGGACCCACTGTGAATAACAGACACTCCTATCGCTCAGAAATTTCAAGGATTTAGAAGTTATCTCCTGGGAATCAGGGACAAAGGCCAGCCAAGTTTTTTTAATTACACAAGCACACACCCTCAAACAAATCAATATGAAAATGATTCTTCCATTATTATTCAAATAAACAAGTCACAAACATTAAGACTGTGATGTACTTTAGACATTTCTCAATAAACAAGTGCAATATATCACTTTTGCTTATGGACCACTGGTAAGAACTTAGTCTCAGGGCCATGCCTAATGGCAAGGGAAGTTGTACACTGTAGTCTTCCTATGCAGCAATGGGCCCAGCTAATATTTGGGGATTCTATTACTAGGAAACAAGAAGAGGATGGATATTGATGGACAACCAGGAATTCATGCCATAAGACCCATAAGACCCAAATACTCCAAAGTCTTTTGAGAGTGATCACATCCATGACATTCTCTGGGTTCAGTTTTCTCTTTTGCAAAATTAAGGACTTTGCACTTGTGGAAAACAATGGAGAACACTCAATAAGAACAATCAGAAGCTATTTATTCAGAGATTTCTATAACAAAATTGTCACCCACCATCACCTGCATCTGATATAGACCTAAAATGCATGCAGGAAGTGGGAAGCCTGTAGTAATTCAGATAAGATATTCTTGGAAGAACATTTGCCCAATAATAGTACCTTTACTGATGAACTGAAAATAACTCTGGCTTTCAACTTCTGGAACCAATGAACTGCTTCTAAGCAGCTTAGGTCAATCTCTCGTTTGTTTATACAAGCTCTCCTTACCCTTCCTTCCCTCACTGAGTGCACTGGTGGCTTGACATTTCATGCATTCTGATTATAATACTTTAAAAAATTTTTTGGTCTGTGTTTGAGTCAGGGTCTCACTCTGTTGCCAAGACTGGAGTGCAGTGGCACAATCACGGCTCAGTGCAGCCTTGATCTCCTGGGCTCAGATCCTTCCACCTCAGCCTCCCAAGTAGCTGGGACCACAAGCATGCATCACTATGCCTGGATAATTATTTTATTTTATTTTATTTGTAGCGATGAGGTCTTACATGTTGCCTAGGCTGGCCTCAAACTTCTGGGCTCAAGCAATCCTCTCACCTCAGCCTCCCAAAGTGCTAGGATTATAGGCATGAGCCATCACACCTGGTTATAATCCTTATTTCTATTCCTGAGTAAAGCCAACATATTTAGAGAGAATTCTCTCTAGTGCCTTTTTTTTTTTTTAGGTTGAAATGGAAAAGCTGGAGGTGAGCTAATTAGAAGCAGCATATCCTGTGTGATTGGTTTGGGGAACATATTTTGCTTTCTATATTTGGTCCTGAATTGGAAGTGGGGGCAAAATATACAGAAACTCGCAGTCACTAACGAAGTTCAGGCTGTCCTCAGCTGATTTCTGTAGAGATTGTGCTTTGGTTTCCAGGATGTTTGCTGCAGAAGTGTGGGTCAGTTCTATTTTCATATATGGTATAGCCATTGTCACCTGTACATATAGTTCCTCAGGTCCCCCTTCTGGGACCCGGCCCAACCCCACATGCTGTCCTCCCCAGACTGTTGGCCAATCCCAGGCCAGTGCCCTATAAAGTCTATTGAATTCAAATTTAGAATTACTTGGAGTCAAATCAACAGACTGTAATAATTGGTTCTTTTTATAGAAGAGAGAGAGACACTAGTAAAGTCAAGGGTTGGTTGAAGGTCATGTATCTTTCTGTAGGTGCAAGCAGAAAAACCATTAGCTAAAATTCTCTATAGTCTCATTTAATTAGACCAGAATTATTCAGATGTATTTGGTCTGCTGATGGATGGCATATCCACCATTGGTAAGATTGAGGGTATGGCTACTGTTTGAGATCATCTCAGAATGGCATTAGAATTAGTATGTTCTGACCTAACAATTAGAATAAGGATGACAAAAAAGAGAAAAGGGGCCATTGTTGGTGGATAACAAGCAGGGTTCTAGAGAAAATAAGAATGACTATAAGCAAAACAAAATGATGAAAAGCAAAACAGGGTTTCTACAGAGGTCTTGGTCTGACATCTTGGGCAGAAGCTATCCACCATCCAAGGCCATTAGTTTGGAAGATCAAGTTCTGAAGAGCAGCTGTATATAGGATATCCTGGAGAACCCCAGTTTGCAGTTTTCTATTGGAGTAACCTTTCAGTTGTGCCAATTTGTGATTGCTTTCTTTTGTTGTGAAATGTGTACCCAAGGATTGACTCCCTGGAATTTCACTGCGTATTTGTTGCTAATGAACCTGATAAGATCCCTTAATATGAGCTGCAAAGGCAGTTCTTCTTTGATGTGTCTTCTAATAGACAAAATCTCATGGTTTAACATAATGAAGAGGAAGATGTTGCGGGAAAGTAGCTCTAACCTGTTGGTGATATGACTGAGTATAGTACACGAGTCCTTTATAATATTTTGCCATCCCTGAATACAGTAGGGTAGAATTTAGTGTTGGAGGTAAAATCCCTACGTAAGTAATTCTTCAAGTTACCAGTTCTTAGGGGGAGAATGAATGTGTCCCCAAGGGAGTGAGTCAAATGGCCATAAGGGATTCTGGCAATACCTTTGGCTAGAGAGCTCAAGACTCTCTGAAAATTTTGCTAATTTTAATCTAAGGATGCTATTTACTCTTTCAAGTTTTCCAGAAGATCGTGGATGGTAAGGGAAGTGTACTTTTTCTGTAAGGGGTAATGCCTTATGGAGTTTTGTTATAATGGTTCCCCTAAATTATGTGCCTTGATGACTGTATATAAAAGTTGGGAACATAAAACCAAACAGCTCTGAATGTAAGGACTGCACATTTTCAGCAAGGAAATGCTTCAATCCATCCTGTAAACAGTCATACAATAACTAAAACATATTTATTCAAATCTCATGAAGGGTGGAAGCTGGATAAAATCTTTATCACTATTTATAATAGCAAAAACATGAAACTAACCTGGGTTTCCATCAGTGGTAGAATGGATAAAGAAAATTTGGTACATATACACCATGGAATACTATGCAGCCATAAAAATGAAAATCATGTCCTTTGCAGCAATATGGATGCAGCTGGAGGCTGATCTTCTCAGGAAATTAATGCAGAAACAGAAAACCAAACACTCCATGTTCCTACTTAAAGTGGGAGCTAAGCACTGGGCACATATGGACATAAAGATGAGATCAACAGATACTGGGGACTCCAAGTGGAGTAACTGGGAAAGGCAGGCAAAGGCTGAAAAACTACCTATTTGGTACCATGTTCCCTCTTTGGGTGATGGGTTCAACAGAAGCCCAAACCTCACCAACATGCAACAAACCCACGTAACAAACCTGCATATGTACCCTCTGAACTTAAAATAAAGCAAAGAAGATGGATAAAATCCATCTGAAGATATTCAGAAGGCCCTTGAGGCTTTTGTTTATGGCCATGTCCTACCCTTACAATTTTTCCAGGAATATATTGCCAGGTGACACACAACCTGAAAATAACCTGCTAAAAAGCCATCCTTTAAAAGTTTCTTCACCAATGTTGATTTAAGATAGTTACCAATTACCCATGATGGGTAGTTTCATGGAGAAATTTGGCTAATATTCATTTGAAATAATGTGGCACAACCAAGAGGCCATTTTGGGAGCACCAGGGATTATCTGAGTGAAGATTATAATTGTTAACATCCTTTTTTTTCAGAATCAGGGCTTACTGTTGATGTTTTGTAATGGTCTCTTTGAATTCCTCCAGAGATTTATCCTTTGAGGGTTCAGTTAGGAACACAACCTTGGTTAATGCTGCTTATTTGGTATAATAATCTGATACAGCATTCCTTTCATTTCCATATTATCACTTCTCATACTATCTTTGCATGGGCCCCAGCTTTTATAATAGCTATCTCTCTAAGAAGTAGGAATGCATCTATAATTCCCTTGCTGACCACTTCTGAAGAGGGTTTTAGCAGTGGTTAGGAAACCTCTGTTTTTTTTTAAAGCATTCTAAAGTCATGTACTGCTCCCAAGCATACGTACTATTTGTATATATATTTACTCTTTGGAATTTGGCTAGTTGTGGGCTCTATATAGTTGCAGCAGCATGGAATAAGTTCTTCCATCTGGGCTGATTTTACCTCAGGTAGAAGACTAGATTCTAAAGAAAACTTAAATTGGTGACAGCTTATCCTGCTTGAAGATCTCCAGTTTTAGTTTTGAGGCATGATATATCAACAAAAAAATATGAGGTTGGGGTTCTCAATGGAGTCCCTAATAAATCTGAGCAAGGTACAGAAAGTTTCCTACCAAAATAAGATAATTGTGAGGTTCTCTTTCTTCTTTTAGAAGTAAGATCAGAATGCTGCAGTGGTGACTATGAAAGGGAGAGAGTAACAGAATATCATAAGAAGTTAATTAGCTGGCTGAAAATATAAAACTATCTCTATTCACAGATGACATGATCGTGTACATAGAAAATCCTAAGGAATCCACTAAAAACCTATTACAAAAAATGGGTTTAGCAATGTTTCTGGATACAAGATCAAGAAACAAAAATCAATTTCGATACATGTGCAATTAGCAATCCAAAAATGAAATTAAGAAGACAATTCCATGTACAATGGCATCAAAAAGAATAAATACTTAGGAATAAATTCAACAAGAGAAGTAGCAAAACTTATATTCTAAAAGCTACTAAATATTGTTAAAGAAATTATGGAAGATATAAATAAATGGGAATGTTTATATATTGGAAGAGTTACTATTGTTATGATAAGAATACTACCCAAGTAAATCTACAGATTCAAGGCAATCTCTTTAAGAATCCCCACTGTACTTTTTGTAGAAATTGACAGGTTGATTCTAATATTTATATGGAATTGCAAGGATCTAGAATAGCCAAAGCAATCTTTAAAAAAATAACAAAGTAGAAGAACCCACACTTCTCAATTTCAAAACTTAATACAAAGGAATAATAGTCAAGATAGTGTGGTACTGGCAAAAGCATAGACATATAGGTCAATGGAATAGAATTGTGATCTCAGAAATAATACCATGTGTCTATGATCAACTAATTTTCAACAAGAATGCCAAGACCATTCAATGGGGGAAGGAAAAG
>CAUYQG010147137.1:0-27396 GCA_963574415.1 Tarsius wallacei | reverse complement strand
TTGGGAGGCTGAGGTGAGTGGATTGCCTGAGCCCGCGGGTTCGAGACCTGCCTGGGCAAGCGAGACCTCATCTCTACAATAAATCAAAAAATCAGCCGGGCGTGGTAGCACGCGCCTGTAGTTCCAGCTACTTGGAAGGCTGAGGCGGAAGGATCGCCAGAGCCCAGCAGGTCGAGGCTGCGGTAGCCGGGAGTGGCCACTGCACTCCAGTCTAGGTGACAGAGTGAGACTCCAACTCAAAAAAAAAAAAAAAAAAGAACGATTCCTTCCCCAAAAGAATTACAGTCTTATTTTGGGTACAAGGGTATGCCTATCTAACAGTAGAAAACCTTATCAACTTTGTTCAAGTACAGAAATGTATAACCTTGACAATACATACTCTAAGAGGTCAGAAAAGGAAAAAGCTGTTGCAAACTGGTATCAGTGGATGGATGTTTTATGGAAGAAGTTGGAGACCGAACTAGAATATAGTAAGGATAGATAGAATTTTAATGAGTTGATTGGAAGGAAGAGTGCTTTCCAGAAAAGTTTAGGGAATGAGGGAACAAACGGAAATGGAGCTGGAAATGAGCATAGTTTGAGGAACTATGGAAAGACTACATGACTGAGAAAGGCTGTAGAGGAATGAGAAATGACGATTGACAGGGTGGCATGTAAAAAACTTTGGCTCTGGCTTCAGGTCCTGCTTCTGCCACGGAGTTATTCCGACATAGGCACTACTATTATGAATTGGTTTCTACTTATTTGAAAAGAATGTTGTTACATTAGACGAGGTAGAATCCAAGTAATGAAGACTTCAAATGGTTTTATAAGGAGTTGATTCAGTAAGCAAAATGAATATCCATTTTAGTTTTTAAGCAAGAGGAAAGTGATGTATGATGAAATGTGGTATGGTATTTCAGACAGATTTAAGTAGTTATGGATAGAAATGGATTGAAAGGGATTAAACCTTTAGTCTGTGAGATAAAGAGGCCATCCTGTTGAGCTAGATGTGAAGTGACCAGAGACCAGATCAGGATAGGGATAATGAAACTGTAAAGGAAAGGATACATCTGAGGAAGAATATTCAGAACTTCGTAAGTGGATATGTATGGAATTTAAAAGAGAGAGAGGCCAAAGATGAGTATAAAATTTCAAAATTAGATGACTCGGAGAATTCACTGAAATGTGAAAATTGGGAGGGGAAATAGGCCTGGGTAAAGGTAAAAATGATGTTTGGGTTGAAACGGTTAAGTTTGAGGTAAGAGTAGACATCCAGACTTCCTAGTAACTAGCTAGAAACGTGGGAATGTTAAGTGAGCCTTAGCTTGACCTTTTCTTTCTAGTCTCATCCCTTTTGGGACAGATATAGGATGGGACATCACTCAGTCACTCTAAAAAGGAAACCCAGTGATTGAGAACAGGTTCCAGAATCGTACTGTCTGGGTTCAATACTTATTACTTATCAAATTTCTTAACCTCTTTGAGTCTCCTTATCTGTTAAATGAGAATAATAATAGTATCCATATACTATGGTTGTTACTAGGATTAAACAAGGTAAAGCATATAAAAAGCTTAGAATACTTCCTGGCCCATACTAAGGACATACTAAATGCCAGTTATTATTGTTATTTCAGCAATTTGGGGGACTGTCTTAAGTAAATGTTCCTTTCTGCGTTTGTCATAACTGTGTGTGTGTTATCTATCTTCTACACTGTATAGTTCACCGAAACTACTGTATGGTTTCACAGGCTATGCTGGATTTTTGCAGGATTTGCATTTGGAAGTTTTAGGGATTCAAAATACATGATCACTTTTTCAGTGGGATAGTCTGTATTGAAAATTTTTAGTAGTTAAATTTTCTGAAGCAAATATATCATGCCTTTGCCTTGAAACATTCTGCTTCTTTGTGCCTTAGCTTCTTCCTATTGAGTGAACAGTGATCATGTGAGAATGGAAACATTTTATACCTGGAAAATTTTTGTGGCTGGGCATTGTGAACCCTGGGAAAGAGTAACCCTATTTTATACATGAGCTTGATAACGTACAAATTTTGAGAGCATTTGAATGATTTGGATTGTATTACAAGAGTCTTTAATAAAGCTATATATGAAAAAAGTGGAGAAAAAGTGACCCCAAATTATTAGGATACCAATCAAAACCTCATTCTCATTCAAGAGCCAGATGGGATAATGCTAAAGATAATAACACATTCAAACAGAGGGAGTAGTACACTCCCTCTGTAGAAGCAAACAAGTGCTCTGTTCATAAACTCAGAGAGTATTAAGGCAAAATTATTTTTATTTTTATAAAAGTTAAACATGTGAGAGGTGTCGTCAGAATCTGCTTACCAGAGTTTGTTTTTTTTTCCAAAACTGAGATTTGATGTCAGGGTCCTTGCTTTAAGACTTGAGGAAAAATTGAGTATGCTACAGATTTTAAAGTAATGTAACTACTGAAGAAAATGTCTCTGCAAGGAAGGTCTAAAAGTTAACTCAGGTAAATTATTTTTTTGAGAGGCTCTTTCTCTACGTATTTGTACTTCTCTAATGACTAGTAAAGTTAATCATCTGTTCATGTGTTTATTGGCCATTTGTGTATCTTTGAAGAATGCCTATTCAAATTCTTTTCCCATTTTTCAATTGTATTGTCTTTTATTGTCAAGTTCTGAGTTATTTATATACTCTAGATACCAGTCCCTTATCAGATGATTTGTAAATATTTTCTCCAGATCTGTGGGTTTTCATTTCACTATCTTAATAGTATCCTTGAACACTTAAGTTTTACATTTTGACAAAGTTTAATTTATCTGTTTTCTTTTGTCATTTGTTCTTTTGTGACACATCTAAGAAGTCTTTGTTTAACTGAAGATTCTTAAGGTGTTCTTAATTTGAGTCTATTTTCTCAAAATACTGAGTTCTTTCACTCTAAGGAATTGTGAGGTTCCTAGTAAAACAGGAACACAGCATAGTCTACCATTAATATTATTGCTTAATATATATTTTTAAAATTGTGTAAATGGCAAAAGGTAGTTTTCTTGCTGTGCTTTTTTAGCTCAATGAAATCTTAGATTCTTAGCCTTTAACTACATTTAAAAAAAGAATCTTTGTTTTGTTTTGGAGCATATGATATCACTATCATTTCTAGCAATATACCATTTGTGCCTTTGAAATGTAAATATAACATTTTCCACTACAAATATACACATAGAATACATGACTCTTCTTTACATCAGCTGTACAAACTATTTCAGAGAGCACATAGTCTGAGTAGATTATTTTGTTGACTTTCTGGCTTTTTTGGGGCCAGGCTTTGTCAATGCATAATTATTGTGCTGGCATCTCAGGGGTGCTGGGATCATGGTCTTGGGAAAATGGTTACTGTCCTTCGCTTTCAAAACGAAAGTTAGTTTGTTTCTTTGAATTGGGCTCTTTTTCTTTGTTAGGACATGGTTTTGTTTGTTTGTTTTCCTGTGTCAGTTACACGGGAAACTGAGACACAAACAGGCCATATGAATTATCTAAGCAGCGCTATTCAGCATGTGGTCTGGAGACTGGTGCTAATCTGTGATCTATTTGTTACTGGTCAGCAACAGCAGAAGTGCAGAAATTGAGAGTAAGCACTTAGAAATGTTTATAGTGTTTTGATATTCCTGCTTTAGGTAAGTACCTTTTTCCTAGTGATACATGTTTGTTTGTGTGTTACAAAAGTTTTGGTTTGTGATGTCTCCAGTGGGAAAACGGGTCCTTTACCACAGATTGAAGCATTGATCTAGGGTTAGAGACAATTATCTACAGTAGTCCCAGTACTAGTTATACTAGTTATGATTTCTGGTTAGTTTTTTTTTTTTTTTTTTGAGTCCTGTGTCTATATAGTCTCTATATCTTCCTCCGAAGTCACTGTCATATTTTAATTTAAATATTAGTTTTATTTTCACTATGGGGAAACTTTAGGGATTCGAAAACCATGTTTCTTGCCAAAGACACTTTCAGTTTCCAATGTCATAGTCAGATATTAATTATATTTTCTTATATAAAAAGTCAAGCAATGAAGAAGTCTCAAAACTTTTCACTTAGAGTATATAGGGAAAAGATTAATGTAATTTGAATATCATCTAGTTCTTTTTCATGTCTAAAAATCAGAAACAAATAGCATTTAAAGATTCCGTCATAAAAGTAATTTCATCTCAGAAATGTTTTTATGTGTTGTTTTGTATAAATATCTTCAGAAGTTCCTCCTTTTTAATGCCACCTGTGAGCTTTTCTATTTTGAACATACCTATCTTTTTCTTTGGCACTAAAGGAGGATAATAAAAATAATATTTAATATCAAAAGACAGTGAAATATCTTTCCATGGGGAAAAAAATATGCATATATTTCTTTCATTGAAAATAACTTGTTTTGGTATTGGTATCCTGGGTTCTGCGTCCTGGGAATATATATATGCCATAAACTCTAGTAGAAAAGGAGTTCTTTACTAAAAGCAAATATGTCTCATAGGAGGTAAGGAATTGATTTTTTAAAATATCAATAGTAAGAAAGGGTAGTAATGTTGTATGTTTTAGGCACAGAATAAAAGTTTAACTCAACAGATTTTACTGCTGTCTCTGTTAGACTGGAGGAGGAATAAATGAAAAGGTATGTCATTGTTTTTAAGAACCCTATTTATAGATTAGTAGAGGAAAGAGAGACATAAATATCAACTCTAATTCAAGGCAGATTGGTTTAACCACTACTCCAAGAAATATAGAAGGAGAAAGAAGATGATAATTATGATTGGGATAAAGCTAGACTTAATAGTGGAGATGACGTTTGATCCTGGTCTTGGGGAATAAGATTTCTGATATATGGAACATGGAGGTCATAGCATTTCAGATTTGTGAAACGGCCTGGTAAAGGGATATATTGGTCAGGACTCTTCTAATGCATGGGACAGGAATATAACAAAAACAAAACCAAACAAAAAACACCCAGGTTCACCTGTGAAGGAAGGCTAGCGTTGGAGTCTTGCCTCATGCCCACTGCATCCAGCAATATGTATGAGAGTATTTCTATGAGCAATGTGTAATGAGAGTATTTCCACTCACGTCCTGCTTTCCTATATGTAACTTCCCATAGGAGAGACTGTACCATAGGATGACTGTGGCAAAAATGATTGCCAGACACCAGCAGCTTCTTAGATAGTTCTACCAGCTTAGCAAACCCATGGAAAGGGAGAAGCAGCAGGAGTCCTTGGCTTAGGTCATATGCTTGTTCTGCATCAATCACTATGGCCTGTGTTTGAGTATGTGTGTGTGTGTGTGTTGCTCCAGTTGGCTGGGACTGGATTGCGTATCTAAAAAAGTGTATGGGAAGGGGAAGGTTAGTTCCACCTGAACCACTTGGAGACTGGGAAAGGTGCCATTCTCCAAAGGAAAATTGAGGTACTCTTAAAGAAAAAAGAGGCAACTCAGAGCAGAAAAAATAGATATCCATACGAGGCACGATACGTGAAAATATGACTAAGCTTAGGGGTTGTCAAAACATGTATAGAGAGAAGGGAAAAATAAAAGGCTGGGATAGATAAATAGTCTTAGATATATAGTAAGGAATGGATAGTTCATTAGAGGAGAGTAATGTCATTTAAGCAGTAGGTTAAAATCACTATTTAGCATGCTAAATTTTGAATTGATTTACAGAGAGAAGAACTGGAGGCAAAAATAAATGTTGTTAAGGCTGTCTAGACTGGATAATTCAACAATTTTTATTATTTATTTATATTTATATTAAATCTTCAAACCTTTCTTAAGGATTGATTTTTTAGTTAGTAAAAGCTTATTTTTCTTTCTCCTTTTCTTTTTTAACCTGTTTGCTGTTTGGCTATTCTGTTTTCTCTTTTTAGCAATATGTGGGTAGAAAGAATTAAATAGATAAAACAAACCAATCACTTTTACTTTTTAGCACTTATATATATATGAAAAAGGTTCAATTGTATAGGTTAGAGCTAAACAAAAGTTAGATTTTTAGATTATTTGAATTTAATTTGTCTTGAATAGACCTGCTTTTATTTTTATTTTTTCCTAATTTATATTATTTTATAAAAACAGTTGGGGTGATTAACAAAGACATATGTTTTTAAAAAATTGGTTTTAAAAAAAAGATTTAGGAAATCAAGGTCAGGAAAAGGAAGATAGATAGGAAAACTAAAGTGAAACTAGGATTGTTTTTTTTAAGTTTTAGAAGCAGGGTCTCTCCATATTGCCCTGGCTAGTTTTGAACTCCTGGACATAAGCAATCCTCCCACCTAGGCCGTCCAAAGTGTTGGGATTACAGGTATGAGCCACCATGCCAGGCTTCTAGGATTGATATTTATATCTCAAATGCATACCATAAGTACTCTAGCTTTTGCTGGAGATATCAACTACTTATTTGGCCCTGAACTTGCTATCAGCCAATGCAAAGAAGGAAAACTAAGCAGATGCAAGATTTATATAGTGTTCTTTTTTTTTTTTTTGAGTCAGAGTCTCACTCTGTTACTCACGATGAAGTACAATGACACTGTCAGGCTGCAGCCTCCAACTTCTTGGCTCAGGCAATCCTTCTGCCTCTGCTTTCCGAATAGCTGCAACTGCAGGTGTGTGCTACCATGCCTGGCTATTTTTTTTTTTTTTTGTAGAGACAAGGTCTTGCTATGTTGCAGGCTGGTCTTGAACTCCTGGGCTCAAGTAGTCCTCTCGCCTCAGCCTCTCAAAGTGCTGGTATTACAGGCATGTACCACCATACCTGGTCTATGGTGTTATTGATATAAAAGTATAAACCAGGTGCTCAAGAGAAGTACAGTTCTTAGTACCTGTAGTATTAGGATCTAGCGACATTTCTTTCAAGGAGGCTCAGAAAAGGATGTCATATGATTCTGTAAACAAACCCATAAAACATATTTAGTAATGCTCTAGAGTTCTTTATTAAAAGATCCATCAGCGTTGGTATGTAACATAATGCTAAAACAGTTTAAGGCAAGTCATTTTGTGTGAGGCCAAGATAACAGACTAGATCAGGAGTTGGCAATCTGCAGCCTATGGGGCAAACCTGGCCTGTTGTTGTATTTTATAAATAGTTTTTTACTGGAGTATAGCCACACCCATTTGTTTACATGTTGTCTATATCTGCTTTCATGCTACAAAAACCACATGTCCTGTAAAATCTAGAATATTTCTAATCTGACACTTTACTGAAAAAGTTTGCCAACCCCTGATCTAGATACATAACTCTCTGATGGATTGGTTTCAAATGAAGATGGTATATAAAGTGTCTAGAGCAGAGGTCTCACACTGGTAGGTCGAGTTCCAGATTTGGCCTATAGATATATTTTGTTTGGCCAAATCAATATCTAATTTTAAAACATTTGTGACAACCGAGAACAACGTAGATTTCTGCCTTCTCTGGAAAAAATGGGATGGTTTGACAATTCTGAGCTTGCATAGTGTTTGTCATCCCTTTTAGATGTATCATTTATTTCCAGTTTGCATTTCACACGATTCTATCCCAGTCCTGGTTTTCAAATACTTTTTTTTTTTTTTTTGGTGACTGTGAATATTTAAGTTCCTGGCATCTGAATTAGAGGAATAACCGAGCCATACATATTTCAGCTGTGTTGAAATATAGTATAGTATTTCTTCTAATGGTACTGGACAACAGAGAAATCTAGGACATGTTCTCTAACTCCTACTTGGAGAGTAGTTATTCTGCGTTACTACTTATAGGCAGTTCATATACCTCTTTGGGCAGCATAATTGGAGGTAGGGTTGATATCCTCTTAGGAAGATGAGAGGTTTGTCAAGAATGTATGCCTGCACAGAACACCACACCTGTATGTGAAAGAAGGCTAAGGATTTGGCTCAGAGGCTGGCCTCATTTTTATCAGAAAATAATTCTAGTTATATTTCAGCACAAACATACCTCAGATATATTGCAGATTCAGTTCTAGAATACCACAATAAAACAAATATCACAGTAAAGCAAGTCACATGAATTTTTTACCTCCCAGTATATATAAAAGTTTATGTTTATACTGTATTGTAATCTATAAAGTTTGCATTATTCTGAAAAAACTATCCATGCCATAATAAAAAAATTATTGCTAAAAAATGTTAACAATCATCCTAGCCTTCAACAACTTATAATCTTTTTGTTGGTGGAGGGCCTTGTTTTGATATTGATGGCTGCTGATTTTTTAAAAATTTATTTTATTTTAAAGATGTGGGGTACAATTCAGGATTAGGTATATAAGTGGTCATCATACAGGTAAAGTTTGGGCCTCCCTTTGGTTCCCACTTTGCCTGGTTTGAGGTCAGGTACCCTTATTAATGTTATGTGCCCCCCTCCCCTCCCTGGAAGTTTCTAACTTCTGCCAATCCCTTTCTTATAGTATTATGGTAAATGTTCAGGGTCCGCTTATGAGTGAGAACATGTGGTACTCAGTTCTTTGTTTCTGTGATAAATCACTGAGTATTATAGACTGTAAATCTATCCAAGTTGCTGCGAAGTCCATAATTTTGTTCTTTATGGCTACGTAATATTTCATTGTGTATACATTCGACTTTTAAAATCCAATCCAGTTTTGATGGGCAGCACAGTTGGTTCCATGTTTTTGTGATTGTAGATAGTTCTGTAATAAATATGCGTGTGCAGGTATCTTTTTTGTAAAGTGATTTAAGTTCCTCCAGGTATATTTCCAGAGGGGGGATTGCTGGGTCATATAGAAGGTCAATTTCTAGTTCTTTTAAGAATTGCCACACTGTTTTCCATAGAGGTTAAACTAGTTTGCATTCCCACCAACAGTATAGAAGCTTTCTGATGACTGTTGATTGATCAGGGTAGTGGTTGCTAAAGGCTGGGATAGCTGTAGCAATTTCTTAAAATAAGACAATTAAGTTTGCTACATTGATCGACTCCTTTCACGGATGATTTCTCTGTGACTTGTGATGTTATTTGATAGCATTTTGTGACATTAGAACTTGTTTTAATATTGGATTCCATCCACTCAAACCCTGCTGCTGCTTCATGAAATAATTTTTGTAATATTCCCAATCCTGTGTTGTCATTTCAACAATGTTCAGAGCATCTTTATAGGGAGTAGATTCTGTCTCAATAAACCATTTCTTTAGTCATTCATAGGAAACAATTTCTCACCTGTTCAAATTTTATCATAAAATTACAGCAATTCAGTCACATCTTTAGGCTTCACTTCTAATTCTAGTTCTCTTGCTGTTTCTACCATATCTGCAGTGACTTCCTCCACTATAGTCTTAAACCCCTCAAAGTCATCCATGAGGGCTGACTTCTCCCAAACTCCTGTTAATATTTTGACCTTCTCCCACGAATCATGAATATTCTTAATGGCATCTAGAATGAATACTTTCCATAAGGTTTTCAGTTTCCTTTGCTCAGACCCAACAGAGGAATTATCTATGGCAGCTATGGCTTTACAAAATGTATTTCTTAAATAATAAGACTTAAAGTCAAAATGAATCCTTGATTCATGTGCCGCTGAATGGATGTTGTGTTAGCAGGCATAAACTTCAACACATCTCCTTGTACATCTCCATCAGAGCTCTTGAGTGATGAGGTACATTGTCAATAAGCCATAATATTTTGAATGGAATCCTTTTATTCTTAGCAGTAGGTCTCAAAAGTGGGCTTAAAATATTCAACGAACAATGCTGGAAACAGGTGTGCTGTCATCCAGGCTTTGTTTCTCCATCTATAAAGCAGAGTAGATTTAGTATCATTCTTAAGGGCTTTAGGATTTTTGGAATGGTCAGTGAACACTGGCTTCAATTTAAAGTCACCAGCTGCAATAGTGCCTAACAAGAGAGTCAGCCTGTCCTTTAAAGCTAGACATTGACTTCTCTTTTCTAGCTAGGAAAGTCCTATATGGCATCTTCTTCCAATATAATAAGGTTGCTTTGTCTACATTGAAAATTTGTTACTTAGTATAGCCACCTTCATCGATTTCCTTAGCTAGATCTTCTGGATAACTTGCTGCAGTTTCTTCTCATTCACCTTACATATTTATGTTCTGGGGACAGTTTCTTTTCTTAAACGTCTTGAACCAACCTCTGCCAGCTTCCAGCTTTTCTTCTGCAGCTTCTTCATCTCTTAGCCTTCAGAAACTTGAAGTGTATTAGGTTTTGGCTTAAGGGAATGTTGTGGCTAGTTTGATCTATGTAGACCACTCAGACTTTCTTCAGATCAGCAATAAGGCTGGTTCACATTTTTTTTTTTTATCATTCATGTGTTCACTGGAGTAGCATTTTATTTTATTCATTATATATATATTATTTTAAAGATGTGGGGTACAAGTCAGGATTAGGTACTTAAGTGGTCTACATACAGGTGAGGTTTGGGCCTCCCATTGGTCCTCACTTTGCCTGGTTTAGGATCAGGTACACTTGGTGATGTTAAGTGCTCCCCCAACCCTCCTCCCCTGGCAGTGTCCCACTACTGCCAATCCCTTTCTTGTAGTGTTATGATAAATGTTCAGGGCCCATTTATTTTTTATTTTATTTATTTGTTTAAATTTTTGAGTAGCATTTTAAATATCCTTCAAGAACATTTCTTTTGCATTCACAACTTGGCTGTTTGGCACAAGAGGCCTAGCTCTTGGCCTGTCTTGACTTTCAACATGCCTTCCTTAGCAAGCTTAATTTTTTCTAGCTTCTGATTTAAAATGAGAGATACGCAACTCTTCCTTTCACTTGAAAATGAGAACTGTGCAACTCTTCCTTCACTAAGAGGCCATTATGAGGTTATTAATTAGCCTAACTTTAATATCGCTGTTTCAGGGAATAGAGAAGTCCAAGGAGAGGGAGAGAGATGGGAGAAGGATCAATCAGTGGAGCAGTCAAAACACACACAGCATCTGTTAAGTTTGGTGCCTTATATGAGCATAGTTCATAGTGTCTCAAAACAGTTACTCTGGTAACATCAAATATCACTGATCACAGATCACCATAATAGATATAATAATAATGGAAACGTTTGAAATATTGTGAGAGTTACCAAAATGTGACACAGAGACACAAAGTGAGCACGTGCTGTTGGAAAAATGGCCCCAATAGATTTGCTCAACACAGGGTTTCCATAGACCTTCAATTTGTAAAAAATGTAATATCTGTGAAGCACAGTAAAACAAAACAATAAACTGAAGTATGCTTGTACAAAGACAAATGGGTAGTTGAGGAACAAATGACATATCTCTTATGTTTATTACTTGGACTCATTAATTGTCATACTTAATAGAGGTGGTAATGGGTTAAACTATCACCATAGAAATAAAGGAAAAAATGTTGGATTTGGCAAAGAAAATACTTATCAGATTAACTATTACTGTTAGTTATCTGATAAATGCTAATTTATCAGATTAAGCAGGTAGCAATAAGGGCTGTGATACAAATACAACTCAGTTTGTTGTGGACTGGGAACTGGACGTGGAGAAGAAAGACGGGGCTTAGTGCACCTTCTGGGGAACAGAGGTCTGAGAAGGACCTGCCTGGAGGCTTAATGGTCAACTTGATGGGTAGGAACAAGGAAGAGTAGGTAGCCAGGGGTAGAACTAATGGTAGACTTCGTGACTATGCCCAAGGTGAACTCTGACACTTAAGATTCTTTTCTTGAGGAAGTGATACCATCTGTAAGGAAAGTGGGAAAGGGAATAGCAAAGATCAAATCTGTTGAGCTTGAAGGAGTTTTGAAGAATTCAGTAAAGATATTTAAGAGGGAGTCTGAGATGAATGATAGAGATATGCAGAATCATTGATTTCTTTGCCTAAGTATGTTGAATGTTGTGAGAAAGATAAGACTTGGCAGAGATTTTAGAAGGAAATAGATGAGGAGGTTCAGAATAGAGACATCTGCCTCAACTTTCTTCACAAGTAAACCAGGAGAATTGCTGCTTTTGTTTCTAAACATATGATTCTAATTTACAGATTTATTTATTTGTTTGTTTTTGAGTCGGAGTCTCACTCTGTCGCCCAGGCTGGAGTGCAGTCACAGGATCACGGCCATCGCAGATTCGACCTGCTGGGCTCAGGTGATCCTTCTGCCTCAGCCTCCTGAGTAGCTGGAATGATAGGTGTGTGCCACTACACCTGGCTAACTTTTTGATTTATACTAGAGATGAGGGCTTGCCAAGTTGAATAGGCTGGTCCTGAACCCCTGGGCTCTGGCGATCCTCTTGCCTTTGCCTCCCAAAGTGCTGGGATTACAGGCATGAGGCAGGTGCCCGGCCTAATTTACAGTTTTAGAAGCCATGAATTATTTTCATTTCCTAGTATGATTATGTGGTCATGGGAATACATTTTATCTTGATAGTTTTCTTTGGCATTCATTCGAATGCTGGTTTTTCTCTTTGATTTTATTGTCTAATTATTTTTCTCCTTATGATTCAGGCATCATCTTATAATACTATGTCTTGTCCTGGAAGCTTAAATAATATTAAGCAATATTCAAGTCAGTTAAGATATACTTCTAGGATTTGTATACTACATTTTCAAGGGCTTTAAAGAAGATAAACTTTGTGTTTAATTGTGTCAAGGATAAATTGTACTGCTGTGGTTAAGTATACAGATTATTGTATCATATACACCTGGATTTGATCCTAGTTTGCCACTGTGACTTTGGAAAAATTATTTTCTGTCCAAGCCCTCATTTCTTAAGTTATAGAAATAGGGATAATTATAGTATCTCATAAGACTGTAGAGGGTAAATGTGTGGCATGTCCATTGTTTGCTCTTGGCTAGTATAATTTCACAAGATGACCAAGGGATTGAATAATTAACTTGATTTTAATACATATTTTCTTTGGCATTTTTACCCCTGTTTGAATATAAGTAGTTTAAGTTGTGTTGGACATTGCTGCATTTAATCACATCATATTATGAGTAGCTAAAAGATGAGTTAATAACTGCAATTTTTTATGATTTAATCTTCAACTTTTACTAACACATATGGCAGCAACTTAATGTGGTGGTTCATAAATTTCCTGACCTATGTTAAATTTCAATGATTGTTTTTATTTGGGTTAATTGTTTCTAGCTTCCTGTCTCTGTCAGACAGTAGGAAAGTAATGAAACAATAGCATGTGAATTTGATCAAAATGAGTGTTAAACCTGAGAGCCATTAACTGGGCTATTTTTTTAGAAAGATGCCAGTGGAATAAAAATGTGAACCACTGAAATGCCAAATGGTTCTAGTCTTTGGTTGGCTATTTAAATACTTGATGACCAATAGCCAAGATATATAGTTACTATAGTGTTACATTAATAAAAAATGTTATAAATCAAGTACGTTTTAAATGTATCAGGAGGTAACTTTTGAGAGAACTTATTAGTAGAACCTGTTTTATAAAAGGAAGGATTGTTCTTTGTGACAGTCACTCCCACTTTTAAAAATCAGGTTCTTAAATATTTGATTTTTTTTTTTAAGAGATGGGGGTCTTACTGTATTGCCTACACTAGAGTGCAGTCAGTGACTACTCAAAGACATGATCATAGTGCACTAAAGCCTCCAACTCTTGGGTTCAAGCAATCCTCTTGCCTCAGTCTCCTGAGTAGCTGGTACTACAGGCACGAGTGCTCGGTCCCTCTTTGATCTTTTGAAAAGAAATAAACTTGTATCATGTGTCTATTTGTTTTTATAATTAAATAAAATTAAAGACAATATTGTTGCCTTGAATTTTATCAACTGGAATTCTTCTATACTTTTCCTCTGGATGATACAAATGTATGAGATATGTGTTGTTCTTTATATGTGTGATAGTTGGATTTTATGTATCAGTAGCTCCTTTAGTTTAAAATTGCTCCCCAGTGTATTTTTTTGCTCTGTTTTACTATCCATTGAGCTTTAATAAGATGTCTGTTATCATGAACTATTTCTTCTCTGTTGACATTATTTTAAATCCTCTATTCTTTCTGTTCTATCTTATTTTCATCTGAAAAATATATCTTAATGTGTTTTTATGAAACACATTCAAAACTTATTGACCTGTGTGAATATTGACACTTCTGTGAACTGGTTTTAGTCTTTTGACACTATAAAGACATTGCTAGTCTGTTATTTAGTCCAGAAATATGAAGGTTGAACAATTCATCACCCTCTTATGATGGGAGAATGTGTCCTAAGTTGAAATGCTGATGTCAATTTAAAATTTTATAAATGTTTCAAACAAGCTATTTTAAGTATACATAAACAATTTTGTTTGATGAGGAAAAGTGAGTTAGGTATGATTTAGGTAAAGCTTGTCCTCTAACATTAATTTTTCCATTACTGTGACTATTTGTGCCCACAACAGGGATTCAGAGAGTGCATTGAGTAACTTATGTTAGCAATTCATGCCCAATCCTTCATAATGCTAGGAAATGTATTATGAAGGTTTCAGTGGACATTGATCAAATTAGTACCTGTAATTTGACTAATACTTTTCTAGAATCCTTGTAAAGTCAGTCCTTGTTTTTCTACTTAGCAACTAACTAATCAGAAAACTTTTTTGCCTTATTAAATGTATTTGTTAATGAACTCTAATTGACCTGTCACTTATTGGTGTTAGAGACAAAGTCCAAAAGCTGTCTGCCAATGTAATTGCTAATATATTAAGTGCGTCAATACATGTTTGTGTTGTAAAATTATGTATTCTTAGGATTTTAAAAATTGATAGTCTGAATTTTCATATCTTTAATATCTTAATATTCTTAATTTTCTCATCTTAATATTTGAGTAATACAAAACAGCTGTATATATTCATAAGTGATCAGAGGCCAAGGGAAGGTGGCAATAAAAGAAACAAAAGATTATCCTCAGCATGAGCTCTGCCAGTCATTGCTGAGTATGTAACCATCTTACATTTCAAAAGTATTACTAAAAGTGATATTAAATTTCTCATGATTGCATAAGTTAACACTGTATCTTTTCTCTACCATGTGATTGGTTAGATTTTGAACATGTCTTAAGAGCTTTCTATTTCTTTAGCGTTCTTTAGATAGCACCAAGTGGGAAATGCTTCTTTTGTAAACAAAAAAAGAACAAATTTTTAAATAAAACATGTAAGTCAGTTATTTAGTCATGAGATCATCATGTGCAACCATTATCATTCATAATTCTCCTTTTGGAAAACATAGAATTTTAACAAATACTCGTTGAATGTAAAGTTTAAAATTTTAATAAAAGCTTTATTTTTCATAACAGAGCTATATTAAAATGCTTTAGTATTTATTGCATGTGCGTGTGGATCTTATGCATTTGGGCCAGGTAATCAACGCAGTGTGCTTGGTCCCATGATGAGAAACTGAGATTATCTTCTACTTTTTATTATATACTATTTTATCATTCCCAACTATTGTTGGAACTATTTAAACCTTAAAAAATTTACTGGTGTATGGTATTTGGAATCTGTTATTTGGGTATCATAGGAAGGATGTAGTGAGTTGGTGGTAATTGATTTATCCCCATCACACTGAACCTCCCGCTCTTCTTCCACTTTGTCCTCCCTTGGGCAATAATCACAGGGTCGAACTGCCAATCTGTAGACTTAATTTTTTCCAGCAGTACCATCTGGCTCCTTGGCACCAGAAGTTATATTGGTTCTTTGTGGTCGCTACTGAATTTGTCATATTATTAGACAGCTGATGGGATGTTTTTGCTATTTGATCCTAATTCTCTTTTAACTAATTATTGACTTTCATTTAGAGAATCTTCTTCTTGCCATTTCTGATCACATGGCAGAATTTTATTGTGAAAAGAATAGAATGCACCTAAACAAATTCTGTATTATGTGTCAGTCTTGAGAATCTCTTCTCTGTATTGTAGTCCATCTAGTTCTCTAGTAGCTCTTCCTTTCAGAAGAGATTAATTTAAAGTTAATTGTGGAGGTTTTCTGTACCATTCAAAGCCTGTATATCTGTTTTAAAATTATTTGGATGTTTATTTAAAATCCTGCTATCACTGCCATCATTTCCCAATCATGAATATTTAGAAATTCCCATTAGTGGCACAGATAACCTTCTTACACCCAGCAATACTTTATCCCCTTTAAAAAATGGCCACATGTATGATCTTGTATTTTATTTTGTAGATGATGTGGTTTTGTTGTCATGCCTAATAACATTCATAAACAATTTAAAAGAATAATTTCAAAAAGTACTTTTTGAGTTTCAGTAATTATACAGAATTGCCTAAGCACATATTTCTACAAACTTAAGCCGTTTTTTCATATTACATAGCTAACTAGACATTTTCAATTTGGAATTTGTTTCTAAAGTAAAAATTGTAAACAAAAATAAATTATTTCTTAAACTCTTAAAGAATCTGCATATAAAACAATTTATTTTGACAAGTATCTACCTTACATATTTGATTGCATTTATTTCTAATGGAATATGGTAAACTTATTTTAGCAAGTTTTTAGAAGTATTCATTCATATAAAATGTTTCTCTTGAGTTTAAATATTTAAATAGATGCTATGTAATCGATATTGCTTTGTAATAATGGCAGGATACTGATGTGTTAGAAGTGTTTACTTTGAATCCTTTTTGTTGCTGGTATAAGGGTGTTTAAAGTTCTTAAACAGTGATTTCACTGAGATTATTTTAATAACACCACATTAGAAGCTTACTAATTACAAACTGGACTTTGCCAAATAGTTTCAGAATATTAGATAAAATATACAACTGAATTGCTATTATCTGGTTGTAATGTGATGTTAAATGCAGCTGTTTATAATTTTTGGTTTAAAGTATATAAAGAAAAGGAGCAATAAATGTCAGTCTGTAAGAAGAGCTAAATCAGGTGTCAGTGAAATGATTCATGTGCTAACTGGAATAGTTAACATGCATTTTATTCTACTGTCTAGCAGGAGGAGGTGGGCTATAGAAAAATGAATTCTTCACTAAATAATTTACAACAATTATATCAAATTTTAATAACTTGAGCTAAGAAGGCATATATATGATTCATGTTCTCATAGTCACCTACATTAGAGATTAATTGTGCTTTCTTTAAACAAAAACATACTCTTATAAATATTTTTAATTGGTAAATTATGATGAGTTTTATATTTATAGAGTAGCATCATTTGATCAGTTTTTAGCTATAACTTCATGTAAAGCTAAAATATAACAGCTAATCTGTTGTCTCAAATGCCAGCTCATTAGAATTTGCTACTAATATCAAAAAATGCCCTGAATTGTTTGTTGGCTTTATCTTAACTCAAATATGTAAAGGGGACAGTCGAGCATTTTTCTTTGGAATCACAGAGAGTTCAGTGACCTTTCTGTGGCAAATTATGTAGAAAGAAAATATTTATATTCATTTAAAATAACCTCCGTGAAGAAATAGTCTCATTACCCTGTTTGATCAATTTCTTGTAGCCTGAGCTGTAGCATGCTGCTGTTGCCATTGGTTGATGGAATACACTGAGTAGTGGCTAATGGTGATGGTGCTCATCAGGAAGGGTTCAGCCAGCGGTCAGCAACAAATAATTCAAGACTGTTTCTAAGTTTGTGGCTGGTGGAATTTGCTTCTTGCCCCAAGCCAGCGGCATTGCTGAGCTGGGCTATTTGATTAGAAGAGAGGCATATTTGCTTCTTAGCAACTGCACATTTGCACAACCCATAGTCCTCTACTGCCTCCAAAGGTTTTCCTTTTGTGATGGTAGGATAATACTTTATTGTTGATTGACGGACAAAAGAGGTTCTAATACAAGGCAAGCTTATAACCATTTTTGTTGTCGTGGGTTTTAAAAAATTTCAACTATATATACCATTTTTTGAAAAAAGTACAGACCAAGCAAATGTATGTATAGTATTAAGAGGTATGGAAACCTCAATGTGTTAGAATTTCAATATGCATATTTTCAAGGGGGTTTGCACAGCGTGAATACAATTGCATATTGTTACTTTTTTGTCTAGCAGATTCAATGATAGAAAATCAATTTTGACTCTGGTGTATGTACCTATATCGATATTCTGAGTGCTTACATCTTCCAACTAGAATTAATGCTAGAGAAAATTTAACTAATAATGCTAAAAGAAAAATTGATGTTAGTGGAGTTTCTATGTAGCTCTGTCACATTTAAGAACCTGTTTTTATATAAGATTAGAAGTCAAACTTTGAATTCTAAATATAATATGGGTAAAGAATTTGGAACGTAGTTCTCACAGAAGTGAATCTGCAGAGGAGAATATATGTCTCTAATAGAAGACAAAGGCATTTATAACCAGCAGTTATAAAACAAGTAAGCAAAGATAAATTTGGGAAGGACAGTCTGAGTTTTATGATCCTGGGAAACCAGGACCAGAAAAAACAGTTGTTTTTTTTTTAAACCTGGTTTTATGGCTTTTCTCATTGAAATTGTATGGTTAGGACTTCAGTCTCAAGATTTTAAGGAAGATGGTATAAAAAGTGATATGACCATAGGTGATGTTAAACTTATTCTTGCATTATTTTTTGGTAATTGGTATGTTTTTAAAAATACCTATTATACCTTAAGGGAATAATGCAAAAACTATTTGAGACAATACATTTTTGTATACATAATTTAAATCTGTTATTTGGTATAAATTGTTGACATAGTTCATGGTAAAATGAAATTGCATATGTAAGATGAATTGCCACTGGTTGATTTTTTAATATTCTATAATGTTATGTTTAGAACATATGGTGCTATTTTCCTAACTTAAGCGATGTCTTTTGTGTTTTTGTCTCCTAAGGTTTATGGCAGATATGAGAGTTTCCATAATTTAAAATGAACAACAAAAAAGTGCATTGATGTGAATTTTCCAGTTAACAAATCTTGAAACATGTTTTGGGATTTACGGAAGTTAAAGCAAGTGCAGACATTAACACAAACATAAAGTGTATATGGGCAAATACTTTCATTTCCCAATAAAAGGACCTTAGGGCATATCAGTATGCATAATATGACCATCACTGTATTTACCTACTAATAAATAGCCACTTTAGTGGCAACCTAGAGCCCAAAAAAGGGAAAAGGAGTGAGGTTGAGTGATTTGATATTGCAAGGCAGTAATATGCCCCATCGTATCAAACAGCTGTCCCTTTGCAATTTCAGTTAACATCTTTGAAACAGTTCCTTTAAAAACCATTCAGAGCTCTAGGAGGAAATGGAAAATACTTTATGAGTAGTTTTAAATTGTTTAAAAATTAACATGCCTCCAAATAAATTCCCAAAGTTAGGATGTGAGTTTGATGTTATATAAATTAAGATTATTGCTTCTGCTAACATTTTATTTATAAAGTAAATTGTGAGAGTTTGTTGTAATAAGGCAAATGTTCTTTAAATTACTAAACTCTCTTGCAGATAGTTGCAAAATGGCATTTTAAAACTCTGATCGGCTACATTAAAATTACTTGTATTTATTAGTCTATATCATTAGGTGGCATTTATTATTAAGTGCCCTTTCCCCCTCTTTTGATAGTTTAACAGTTTTCTGTGTTAGGTAACATAGCAAAAAGCAATTTTCTTAGTGAGACTTTATAGCAATTGTCACATGCAGGTAGGGGGATCTATTTTATTATTGACTAGATTCTTCCTTCCATCTTCCATTGTAAATAAGTACAAAGTAATGCACAAAGTGATGTCTTTTCGGACTTAAGTGTTTACGTATGGGTCCATTTGTTGGGAGGGAAGAGGAACAGGGAAAAATAGGTTTCTGGTGCTTTTCTTCTAGGTAACGAGGATATAGGAATAGGGAAAGAGCAAGGTGATGGTGTTGAGGGTAATGGGATTTTGTTGTCTGTTCACCAGAAATTTTCAGTGCTGAGGTGGCTTCCTGAAGCCTTTAAGGTAAAATCAATAGACAAATATATCAGAATAAATTTCAGTGGCATGCATGATGAATTATTGTTTTATTATTGAGGAAGCTATGGCCCAGAGAGATTAGATAATTTGCCCAAAGCTACACAGCGAGTAATGGTAAAGCTGAAGTAGAAATGTAGGTCTGGTTTTTTCCCACAGCCTATGACCTTTTTCCTGTAGAACACTAATTCCTGTCCTGCAGGCTTGTAGTGTTAGGAACATGTGCTTTGGATACTAACAAACAGGAGATGAAATCTCTGATATACTAGCTTTGTGATCTGGCCAAACCACTTGGTTTCTTTTTAAGTTTTTTTTTTTTTTACTAATTATTTTTGTTGACTAGTTAAAATTATATACATGTATGGTGTACAGCATATGTTTTGGCATATATATATATGTGTGTGTATGTATATACACACCCACAGACACCCTACACGTTGTGGAATGGGAAAATCATGCTATTTAACATAAGTATTACTTCAAATTCTTATATTTTTGTGGTGAGAACCCTTAACTTCTGCTCTCATAGCAATTTTCAAGTATATAGTAAATTGTATTAATTAGTCATTGTGATGTACAATGGATCTCTGAACTCATTCCTTCTGTCTACCTGAAATTTTGTGTCCTTTGACCAACATCTCCCCATTCTCCTACCCTTTAGCCTCTGGTAACCACCATTTTACTATTTCTATGAGCTTATTTTATTTTTTTTAATTTTAGAGCCAGGGCCTTACTCTGTCACCCAGGCTGGAGTACAGTGGCAGTCATAGCCCACTGTAATCTTGAACTCCTGGACTCAGGACATCCTCTTATCTCAGCCTCCTATGTAGCTGGGACTCTAGAAATGCACCACCATGCCTGGTAAATTTTTAAATTTTTAGAAATTTTTAATTTGTGGTAGAGATAGAGTCTTACTATGATGGGTAGGCTGATCTTGAACTCCTGTCCTCAAGGGTCCTCCCAGCCTGGACTCTCAAAGCACTGGGTTTGCAGGCGTAAGCCACTGTACTCAGCATGATTTTTTTTAACACTCCACATATAAGTGAGATCATGTACTATCTGTTTTTCTATGCCTGGCTTATTTCATTTAACATAATGTCCTCCAGTTTCATCCATGTTGTCACAAATGACAGAATTTTCTTCTTTTTAAAGTGGAATAGAGTTTCGTTTTTTATATATACCACATTTTCCTCATTAATTCATCTTGATGGACACTTAGGCTGATTCTGTAACTTGGCTATTGTGAACATGAGAGTGCAGATATCTCTTCAATATACTGAGTTTGTGTTCTTTGAAATATATACGCAATAGTGGGGTTGCTGGATCAAATGGTACTTTTGTTTTTAATTTATTGAGGACCCACCATATTTCTTTCCATAATGGCTATACTAATTTATATTCCCACAACAGTATACAGACTTCCTACCTTCTTTCCTTCCTTCCTTCCTTCCTTCCTTCCTTCCTTCCTTCCCATACTTGCCAACACTTATCTTTCTTCTTTTTGATAATGGTCTTTCTGACAGGTATAAGGTGATATCTTATTGTAGTTTTGATTTGCATTTCACTGATGATTTCATTTTTTCATATACCTGTTGGCCATTTATATGTCTTCTTTTGAGAAATGGCTATTCAAGTCTTTTGCCCACTTTTTTTTTTTTAAGTTGGAGTCTCACTCCTTCACCCAGGCTGGAGTGCAGTGGCACGCATGCTCATGGCCACTCCAGCATCGATCTTCTGGGCTTCCGCTTCAGCCTTCCAAGTAGCCAGAACTAAAGATGTGCGCTACCACGCCTGGCTATTTTTATTTTATTGTAGAGACGAGGTCTTGCCAAGTTCCCTGGGCTGGTCTTGAACCTGCAGGCTCAGGCAATCCACTTGCCTCGGTCTCCCAAAGTGCTGGGATTACAGACTGAGCCACCGAGCCCAGCCTTTGCCACTTTTAATTGGGTTATTTGTTTTCTTACTACTGAGTTGTTTGATTACCCTGTGTATTTTGGATATTAACCCCTTATCAGATACGCGATTTGCAAATATTTTCTCCTATTCCACAGGTTGTCTCTTTATTCTGTTGATATTTTTTTCTTTGCTGTGCAGAAACTTTTTAGTTTGGTGTAACCTCTTTTGTCTATTTTTGCTTTGGTTGCTGGTGCTTTTGTGGTTGTATCCAAAAAAATCTTTGCCCAGATCAACATCATGGCACTTTCCCCTTATATTTTCTTCTTGTAGTTTTACAGTTTCAGGGCTAGGACTAATAGTACATGTTGAATGGAAGTGGTGAGAGTGGGTATCCTTGTATTGTTCCCGATCTTAGAGAAAAAACTTTCTACTTTTCACCATTGAGAGTGATGTTAACTTGGCATATATGGCCCCTAATACATTCTTTCTATATCTAATTTGTTGAGCTACTTGACTTCTTTCAAGTTCATTTTCTTGTTAGAGTAATATGAGGATAATAATACCTATCACATGTGGTTATTTGAGGTGCTAATGATATAATCTATGCAAATTTTCTTTGTGATTCTGATAATACTTTATAGTAAGAATTATTGTATTTCCAATTTAATAGGTGTTGAATCTAAGGTCTAGGCTGTTTGAAGAAGTATAATTCATGTTTCTTCGATTCTAACCATTGGGATTATATTGTCTTTTTCATTCTGAAAGGGACTTAGAAAGTCATGTAGTATGCTACTTCCTCATCTTACAGTTGAAAACCTAAGATATAGAATGTTTAAGTGTCTTCTCAAGGTCATGAATCTAGTTGATGGCATTACTATCATTATTGGCAGCTATCGTTTATTGGACTTTAATATATTACTCACTGTTGGGTATTTCTCATGTATTATTTCTAATCCTTATAACATCTCAATGTAGGAAGTCTTATACTCATTTTACTGGTAAATAAACTGAGAGTTAGGGTGGTCACACAGCTAGAAAAAAAGGATTCACATTGGAATCTGTCTGACCCCAATATTTATGTTCCTAATACTTTGTAATCTGCCTTCCTAACACCAGGTCCTAAACTACTGCCTTCTGATTCCAATGAGTGAAACATGATCTCCTCATACCATGTATATTTTCTTTACAGAATCTGTTAATATTAGCAAGTGTAAATGTTAACAACGTATCCATGTAAAGATGCTCATTAGAGTGTTAGGACTATGGTATGTGGTTAGAGACAGAATGAGAAGACCAAAGTAGAGTTATAAAATATGAGGCCATCTTTATACAATTTGAGACTACACTGTCAACTCATTAAAGGAATGGGAATGAAAGAATAAGAGAGATTTGCTAAGTGAGAGAAGAAATGAAAGGCAACAAAAGGGGTAAGGGTGGTTTAAAGGGGAAATTAGGAAGGCACAGCGTCCCAGAGGAGAAAGAGACATTTCAGTTTAGAAAATAAGAATCATAAACAACAGAGAGATCACTGAATATGAGAACTGAAAAAAGGTTATTAGATTTTACAAGGAATATAATTATGGATCTTAAAGTGATTTAAATTATTTTTGATGCATTATTATTAACTAAAGTCCATACTTACTCAGTTAGTTTTTATGTAATGTCCTTTTTCTTTTCCAGGATTCCCTCTAAGATACCATATTACATTTAGTCATTGTGACTCCCTAGGCTCCTCTTGGCTGGCACAGTTTCTCAGACTTTCTTTGCTTTTGATTATCTTGACAGTTTTGAGGAGTACTATCAAAAATTTTGTGCACTGTTCTCATTCATAAGCAGACCCTGAACATTTATCATAATACTATAAGAAAGAGATTGGCAGTAGCAGGAAACTGCCAGGGGAGTGGGGAGCACACAACATCAATAAGGGTGCCTGATCTCAAACCAGGTGAATTGCGGACCAAAGGAGGCCCAAACTTTACCTGTACGATAGCCACTTGTATATCTAATCCTGAGTTGTACCCCACATCTTTAAATTTAAAAAAATTTTGTAGAATAGCCTTGTGTTGAGATTTGTCTGATGTTTTTCTCATGATTCAATTAGGGTCATGGGTTTTTGAGAGGAGGAAAACAGAAGTAAAGTGCCATTGTCACCATTCACTTCAAAGTACTTATGTCAATATGACATCACTGTTGATGTTAACCTTGGTTACCTGTCTGAAATAATATTTGTCAAGTTTCACCACTATAAAGTTACTCTTCTCTCTCCTATTTTATTAACATTTTATTTTGTTATAGCATTTACAGAAAAGTTGCAAGAGTGGTCATGGGATTCCCACATACCCTTTACTCAGTGTCATCAAGTATTTATCTTTCTCTCCATATATGTATATTTTTTCTTTTGTTCTGAGCTATATGAGAGCAAGTTGGAGACATTGTACCCCATGACTTCTAAATCCTTAAGAATTTATTTCCTAAAAACAAGAATGTTGCTTAACCATTGTATAGTTATATAACATCTGGACATTTTACATAGACTGCATGCGATTTTATTTATCCACAGCTTATAATCAAATTTTATTAATTGTCCTAATAATGTTCTTTATAACTACTTTTTTCTTCTAAGTCCAGGAACCAATCTAAGATCATAGATTGCATTTAATTATCATATTTTTCTTTGGTCGTTTTTTTTACACCAAGGCAATTTCTTAGCTTTTCTTTGTCTTTCTTGACCTTGACAGAGTACAGGCCAATTATTTTATTGAATGTCCCTCAATTTGGGTTTGTCTGGTGTTCTTTTCGGGTAAGATTTGGTTTCTGCATTTTTGGTAGAACTTCCATAAAAAATTGTATTGTGTTTTTTTTTTTTAGTGTATCATATCGGAAGGCACATGATATTTGCTTGTTCCAATATTAGAGATGTTAACTTTGATCATTTGGCTTAGCTGATGTCTTCTGGGCTTCTTTACTCTGAAATTACTGTTTTTTCCTTTGTAAATAATAAGTAATTAAGGAGTACTTTAAGACTACATCAATAGCCTGTTCCTCATTGAATTTTCTTTCCCATACTAGTTTTAGCATCCATCGATGCTTTTCTAGTGAAATGTTTATAATGATTGGCATTCTACAATAAGAAAAATGTTTCCCTTCTCTATTAATTTATATATGTCAGTATAGATTTGTTAATTTTTATTTTATTCAGTGTGTTATAGTCTGTTATATCCTTTACTGTCATTATTTTGATGCTGAAATTGTCTCAGATGTGACCACTGGGAGCCCTTTTATGTTGACTCCTGTGTCCTTGTAGTATGTTTCCATTATTTTTGGAACATTTCATATAACAAGATATTCTAAACTCATCTTGTGCTTTTCTTGCTCTAAGCCTGTTTTCAGCCTTTTCTCTAAGAATCCCTGGTTCCTTTTAATGGAGAATGGTTTTTATTTTATTTTACTTTAGTTTAGTTTAGTTTAGTTTGTAGAGAAGAGGTCTTACTATGTTGCCCAGGCTGGTCTTGAATTCCTAGCCTCAAGTGATCCTCCCACTTCAGTCTCCCAAAGTGGTGGGATTACAGGCGATGAGCTCTTGCACCCAGCCGAGAGTAGTATTTAGAAACCAGGATCTAGGTGTTTGATGTGCTCATGCAACTGGTGTATCATTCCTCTTAGGCAGGGAAATACATATATATATATATTATATAAATATATAAACACGTACTTTTTCATAACTATATTTATTTTTATATCTATTGTTGTAACTAGTCTCTAAGATGACCCCATCAATAAGCCATACCTCTTGATGTTCTCATCCCTGTGTAGTCCTCTCCCATTGATCATCCCTGTGTAGTCCTTTCCCATTGAATGCGGGCTAGCCCTTTGACTTCCTTTTGACCAAGAATATGTGGTAGCAGTGATGCTGTGTGACCTTGGAAGCTAGGTCATAAAAAGTGTTGCAGCTTTGTTCTAGGTCTCTCCAAATGCTTACTTTTGGGATGTTTTCTTTTGGATCTCAGCTGCTATGCTGTGAGAAGACCAAGCCACACAAAGTGGTTATGTGCATGTGTTCTGGTTGGCAGCCCAGATGAGCTCCCAGCCTATAATTGGCAATAACTGCTAGTGTGTGAATCAGCCATCTTGGATATTCCAGCCTACTTGAGCCTGCAGATGACTGCATCTCAACCAACATCACATGACAGACAAGTGGTGAAAGTTCAACAAGTCAACCTGCTGGATTATTGTTTGTAAACATAGATTTTATTATTAGATATAGGGAGACTAACAGATCAGAAGACACCTTCCATTGAAAATATTGTTATTCAGAGTTCCCAAGAAGAAGAAGTACGTCACACCACACGGCCACATGGAGAAGCACCAGGGTTGGTCAGGGGGTAGAGGGAGTGAGGTAAAAATATGGGCAAGAGCCTTTATTGTGGTTTCCGTGAGGAAAGGAAGACAAGGCTAGGCAGGATAAGCAGGTATGGAATTGGCTACTTTGAAAATTTTCAGCAGGTTCTGGGGTGTAGGTACTGTCCCTAGTTGACTGGTCCTAGACCTGGGGTCTTTAGGGCCACTGCCCGGAGTATAAGAGCTAGATAAAGGAGGTAGCTGGGGGATATGGACTTTAGATGGGTTGGCTTGCGTAAGATGAACACACTTGTAGGAGAGTCCCTTACTGTCCAGGAATAAGCTAGGGAGCAGTCTTTCCAGGATCAGCAAGGCCTCAGATGTCAAAACATCAGAAAATGCAAAAAATAAAGAGGCATGATTAATATAATAATGAGAGACAATGAAATCGCTGTTATTTTAAGGTATTACGTTTTGGTGTAGCTTGTACACAGTAGGTAACTAAAGCATCAATTTCTCTGTCCATCCTATCCATCTATTCACCTATCCAACTGTCTACCCACCCACCTACCTACTTACGTACCTATCAGTAACCATTAATTCGTTCTGGTAACCCCAGTTCCAGTCCAACATCAGAGGTTACATTCTGGTTTCCTTCCTTTCCATATTTGAAACTCCATTACCCAATGGTGAGAAAGCTTGCTTCCATTATTCTCAATATAATTACTCAGGTCTATAATTGCAAGAAAGTAGTTTCTAACTACTTTAGTGGTTACTTGCTAACTTATACTGCTATGAAAAGCAAATTTATAAACAGAGCTCAATATTTATTTACAGGTTTTTAAAGGTAAATATTACATACAGTGAAATGCATAAATTCTAAGTGTGCAATTCAGTGAGGTTTGAAAAAATGTATATACTCGAGTAGCCTACACCCTGTCAAAATATAGAATATTTCCATTGCCCCAGAAAACTACATCATACTTTTCCCCAGTGCCCAACTCGTGTTCCACTCTATCTCCAGCTGATTTTTTTCCATGATAAATTCCACTTTTCTGATTTTTTTCCATGATAAATTCATTTCACCTGATCTAGAATATTCTTAATGCTTTTTAGTTCCTCCACTGGTAACACTGTATTCTAAGATACCATCATCTTTCCAAACCACAGTAGCCTTCTGATGATCTGTCTACTTACAGTCTAATTAATTGGTTCTCAAACTTTTTTACATATTGATGTCACCTGGGGATCTTTAAAACCTATCGATGTTTGGCCATCATCAATAACTCAAAAAACAACAGATGCTGGAAAGGATGTGGCAAAAAGGGAACAC
>CAUYQG010147135.1:0-24885 GCA_963574415.1 Tarsius wallacei | reverse complement strand
GTAGAGATGAGGTCTCGCCAAGTTGCCCAGGCGGGTCTCGAACCCGCGGGCTCAGGCAATCCACTCACCTCAGTCTCCCAAGGCGCGGGATTACAGGCTGAGCCTGGCTCACATATACATTTATTAAAAGGGAGAGACAAGTCTCTGAAGGCAGCAACCATGATTGTCTTCTTTACTGCCCAGTGCCTGGCATGTGGTGGCAGCTTCTAAGTGGCATACATTAAGTATCAAACTCATTTGCTGAATAAGTTAATGAACAACACTGAATCATTTACATTCCCACCAACAGCATATGTCTATTTCACTCATATCTTTTTCAAGAATGAGTATTACAGTTATTTTAAAGTTTTACCTATCTGATTGGCAAAATGTCATCCCATTAAGGTTTTAACATTTTCTCTTCTTTGGATACCAGTGAGGCCAAATGCTGACCTGTACATTTATTGGCTATTGTGCTTCTTCTGCGACTTCCCTAATGTTTCTTTGCCCTTTTAAAAAAGTGGGATATTGTATTAGTCTGCAAATTGTTCTTAGTTAGATCAGATCTCCATCACACCATGTACTGTTTTTCCCAGTGTCTTTCTAAGGAACCCCTTCAAATCGGGCACACATGCATCTCATGCTAGGAGAGCTCAGAGGATGAGGAAATTCAGTGCTACCGTTAAGGAGCACAAGGAGCTCACAGTCTTGGTGAGAAGGGATGATGACATACAATTGCCCTTAGGATCAAACCCAAACTTTTTACCATGGCCCACAATGTCTACCTCTGGTCTAAAGTCTTCTTGTTCTTCCCCTTGTCACCTGACACTCCCCACACTGGACTTCTTTCTCTATGTCCCTTCAATATATAGCTCCTTCCATTTTAGGGACTTTGCATTTGTTTTTCCTCCTGTCTGAAATACAATTCCTTTCCCGGATACTGCCTCCATTGTTTAAACCCCAGCTCAGAGTTTAACTCCCCAGAGAAACTTTCCATGACTACATTTATTGTAGAGTAGTCTTCCATCCCATTACTCTATTTTCTTTCTTTCATAGCTCTTGTCACCATCACCATCAAAACTTACATTATCAATTTTATTATCTATATGTTTATGCTTAGTGTTTCCCTTCCTCCACCAGGAAATATTTATATCTCACTCAGCTACTGCATCCCTAGAATCCAGAACAGTACCTGGCACATACATTTATGTACTGTGATCCCTGTCTTCAAAGAAATGAGTGAAAAATGATTTCTTTAACATATATCAAGGGAGATATATATTAAATAAATAATTACACAATTAAATTTTTTTTTTGGTAGAGACAGAGTCTTACCATATTGTCTAGGCTCCTGAGCTCAAGGGATTCTCCTGCCTCAGTCTTCCAAAATGTTGGATTTACAGGAGTGAGCCACTGAGCCTGGCACAATTAACTACAAGTAGCGTCAGCTATTTGAGGCAGAGGCACAAGATCCTCTCCCATTGTTGTCTGCTTCTGGCTTCAAGAACATTCCCTTACCCTGTGGGCAATTTCTACTGCAAGATCTTGGCTTCCTCTGGAAACTATCTGGAGCTCAGTGGATTCACTCAGGAATCGGATCCCAGGAACAGGGCAGGGTTTGTACCTCCAGGCCTAGTTCACCCCAAAGTTCTGGAGTCTAGCCAGGCTTGTGGCAGCAGCTGTTGCATTCTCTTGTCTTTTCCAGGCCAGAACAGGCTACAACATGTATGGCTAACTTATGCATGTCGTCTGCTACTCTAGTCCTTGCCAGGATCTTTGGCAGATCTTGGTTTGTCCCCGCCCCCTCCTCTACACTTACTGCCCTCCACGTAGTTAGACTTTCTGCAGAGGCTGAAGCTGGGAGCTGCTTCCTCTGTCCCCTTTGCCCTTTCTTAGGACCTCCTGTCTCTCTCTTGAAAGAGATAAGCAAGTTTCCTTCCTTGAAGGGTACTTCTAGCTGCTCCCTGGTTAAGGCTGTGTTTTGGGCCTCTTTGTAATTCAAACTAGTGCAGCCAGCTCCCGGACTTGTGAAGTTCCAGGAAAGCCCTACAATGCCACGGCCCACAGACGCCTCCTTCAGAGGAGGTGCAAATGAGGGTCCAGAACCTAGTCCATTTTGGCGGCCACCCTGGGAAGCTCCGCCTTTATTTCTTCACCTCCAAGCTTTGCACAATGCCTAGTACATATTAGCACTTAATGACCAGGAGCAATTAATATAATCAGTTCACGTAATTATAAAAAGTAAATGTCCAGGCACTGTGCTGATGTTTTACACAGACTCTTGGTATTTCATTTAAGCAGTTACCATTACAATTTACATTTTGCAAATGAAGAAATAGGTTCAGAGAAATTAAGTGACTTCCCAAGGTTACAAAGGTCTGGACACTTTTTCACTGGCCAAGACGCAACGGATCAGCGTAGAGGGAAAGCTGCGAGCTGACCACCACTCGCAGCGTTGTAAAGCTCAGCGCAGCCGGTAGCTTTCTCACCTGGTTGCCAGTCGGCTCCGTTTCCTCCAGGCACAGACCGGAAGTGTTCCTGTCGGCCGCGTTTCGAATGCGCACGACCGGAAGTTTCTGCCAGCGGCTTTGAGGGAGTAGGGGAGCGGCAGCGGGGGCCGCAGCCCGGGCACCCAGGTGCGGAAGCGCGGGGGATCAGGAGGCTGATGGGGCCGTTAAGGACACCCAAGCGGCGGTACACAGGCAGTACCCCGACCTGACCTGGACCACTCTCCTCGCGGCCCGCCTCTTCATCCCGACCCCACTTGGGTCTGGAGGGGCCCCGCCCCCTGACCTGAGCCTGGTCCCTCCTCAGGCACTGACCCTTAATCTCAGGTCGCTCCCCCATCTCTCAGGTGCGATGGCTACAGGCGCGGATGTACGGGACATTCTGGAACTCGGGGGTCCAGAGGGGGATGCAGCCTCTGGGACCATAAGCAAGAAGGACATTATCAACCCGGACAAGGTAGCAGGGGCGCCTGAGAGCGTTGGTTGGGGGCATGAAGGAGAGGGGAGAGGTGGCAGCGAAAGTGAGATGGAGGGAATGAAGGGGTGCTAAACGTCTAGTGTGATGGGCGATAAAAGGTGTGACATAACGGGACAGAATGCATATGTGTCACTTGAGAATATGGGACAGAGGAGGTGGATCGCCATGAGAGACAGTGGGGACCAAGAGGGTGTGACACCTTTAAGAGATGAGAGGACCAAAAGTGTGTGACGTTTGTAAGATATTGAGTGGGAAGAGACCAAGACATTGTGACAGCCTGAGAGATGGTGAGGAGAGGAATGCCCTGCTCAGGCTGTGGGTGTCCCTGTGAATGGGTTTCTGTACCTTTATAGTATGTCATTAGGATGTGTCAGTATGTATGTTGTTGTACCTGTAGGTGCTGGTTTGTTCATGGATTGATCTGGGCTAAAGAATGTTCAGGAAAGAGGGTCTAGCTTTTGGTTCCTTTCTTTGATTTCCTTCCTCAGAAAAAATCCAAGAAGTCCTCAGAGACATTGACTTTCAAGAGGCCGGAGGGCATGCACCGGGAGGTCTATGCACTGCTCTACTCTGACAAGAAGCAAGTATTGGAAAACCAAGTCCCCCAGGCTCTGGCCCCTGACTCCCCTGCCATGTCCCTAACTCCTAGTTTTCTCTTCCAATTCTTTCCTCCCCTCTCCTCTGCAGTCAGGGCTCCTGCTTGCTTAGTGGGATGCAGGAGGAGGGCAGATCTTTTGCTCCAGGATATAACTTTCTCTCTCTAGGGTAGATTGGCACCTTGGGTCCAGATGCTCTCTCACACATCTTCTGATTCTAACCTCCTATCTTCCCAAACCCCACTGCCAGGGATGCACCCCCACTGCTACCCAGTGACACTGGTCAGGGTTACCGCACAGTGAAGGCCAAGTTGGGCTCCAAGAAGGTGCGGCCTTGGAAGTGGATGCCGTTCACCAACCCAGCCCGCAAGGATGGAGCTATGTTCTTCCACTGGCGACGGGCAGCAGAGGAGGGCAAGGACTATCCCTTTGCCAGGTTCAATAAGGTGAGCTGCCTCCATTCAGACACAGACCAAGATTGCCCACCCACTCCGAGCCCCTTGTGCATGCTCTCCAGTCTCTAGGGTTGGCTCCAGATGCATGCTCAGGCCCAACCATGGCTACCCACTGAGTCCTCATGGCAGGTGCTCACAGAGTGGGACTCTGGGTCTTTTCTGCCCATGGGATCCTGTTCTTTCCTGCACATGCTTTTGTTTTTCATGACTTTTCTTGGCCTTTCAAATGTTGCTGTTCCTCAGAACTATAATCCTAGGTGCTCTACTCTTCTTGCTTTCTACTTTCTCCCTCGTGTGGCTCATTTATCCTGTGACTTTGGTCACCCTCTCTATGCCAATGACCTCAACTTATTATCTCCAGTCCAGAGCAATGGTTCCCACATAGCCAATCCTTCACTAGCGCTTCTTCCTGAAGGTCCCACAGGTACTTCCCATCCAGTAGGTACTCTTGAACAGAAGTCATCCTCTTCCCTCTATTTCCCAGCCCAGATCTGCCCCCTGTCTCAGTGAATGGCACCATTATCCACTTAGTTTGCCCAAACCAGAAACTTGGGAGCCATCCGTAACTTAGCCTTCTCCCTTCAGTATTAATTCAGTATTTCAGTCAACAAGAGGACAAAGAAAGTAGGGGAAGACAGACAACAAACATGTAAGGAAATAAAACAAATTATAGTCTTTCAGATAAGAGCCATTGATACATTGAAACCAGGACATGAATAGATAATGAAATGAGGTAAAGGGTGAACTTGTAGGTGTAGGGAGGCCTACTTTAGATAGGGTGGTCAGGGAGGGCCTTTCTGACAAAGTGGCATTTGAGCTAGACTTCAGTAATACATCTAATTATTGAGTCCTGCTGATTCTCTTTCCATAACGAATCACATTTCTGCCTGTATTCTTCATCTCCTATGCTAGCCCCCTGTTCCAAGCTGCATCATCTCTGGTCTAGATGACTGAGGCTCAGTGGAACAGGGCCTTACCCAGACTTACCGAGCCAGTGAGAGGCAGAGCTCGTCTGGGCTTGGATTTCCTGGCCCCTTACTCAAGCCACTGTGCCGTGTTACTTGCAGCTGCTGCAGCCTGGAAAACCTAGACTTAGAGCCTAAAAGCAGTAGAGGATCCAACCCAGGACTCCAAGACCCAATTTCTCAGCCCACTATGTCCAACTGTATCTGGATACTTCCCCCTGTGTAGCTCACAGGCTTCTCAGCCTGGGCAAAGCCAGAGGTGAGCACCTCATTCTCCCCTGCCCAGACATGGTTTTCTTCATCTCATCTTCATCCGTAGGGCCCTAGGTCCAGTGGAGGGAGAGGCTGGAGATGTAAGACTGAGAAGTCTCACAAAAGGTGAGATGTCTGAGGCAATGGGAGGGAAGGCTGGATGAGACAAGTTGAGGTGCTCCATGCTAAGTCAAGACCTAGGCACTGAGGACACAAAATGAATGAGACACATTGTCTGTCCTCCAAAAACTCTCCATATTGTTAGGGAAGGGGTTGGGGAAGATACAGGCAATTATAATCTGATGGGATACATGCATTTTGGGAGGACCTACAGGTCACGGAAGCTTCTTGGAATAGAGTTGAGTCTTGAAGGAAGTCACCAGCTGGTATTAGGAAAGGAGTGCAGTGACTTTTTCAGGCAGAGGGAGCAGGATGGGCAAGGGCATAAATAAGAAATTTTAAAAGGTCATATGTGTGGGATGCCATGGGCATTTCCATATTGATGAAGCCTAAGGCAAGGTAGGGCATGGCAGGAAGTGAGGCCTGAGAGGTCAGCAGGGGTCAGGACAGGCAGGGCCTTGGCATCCAGGCTCAGGAATTTGGGCTTTGTCCTGATGTCTTCGGGTAGCTGCTGACAGATTTTAAGCAGTAATGTCAGGATCAGATTTGAGTTTTAGAAAGGTCATGGTGACTGTGGAGTGGAGAGTGAAGTTGGAATAAAATGAATTCATGATCTTCCTCTCCAGGACTGTTCATTCAGGGGTCCCACTCTCAGTGGCTCCCCGTACACTCTCTTGCTCAAGCCAGAAAACACAGCAGTCACCTGTGATAGCATCATCTCTCACCCTTCACAGCCAAGTCCTGTAGTTTTGGCCCTAATGCCTCTCAGGCCTTCCCCCCTCTTATTTCTGAAATCTGCTAGCTGCTGTCTCAGACTCTTGTTTCACTCCTCTATCCTTACTGCTGCCAGGGGTCTTTGTTAAAGAGAAACAACCATTTGACTCCTCAAAACAAACCTTGTTGGCTGCCATCACCCTCAGGATGATTTCTGGACTCCTTTGCAGAAAAGGCCTTTTCCTGTCCTGTCCTTTACTCGTTTCCTCAGTTGTCCTTGACTACCCAGTCCATGCACCCCAGGCTGTTTTCCCTTCATGGCTGTGTTTGTATTGCCCCTTCTGCCCAGACCTCTCTCCCTCATCTTCCCTCACTAGTTTACTTCTGCTTAACCCTAAGTCTGAACCAGACTTCTATAACCTCTTCTCTGACCAAGCCTTGTCCCCAGGCTGCATCAGGTGTCATGTGCTATACCTTCAGCATACTTCTGTTAAACTTGCCACACTATAACAAAATTATTTTTTCAGCTGAAGTGTGTGAGACACAGACTCCTGCCTGTATGCAGCCCTGTGTGCCCTGCATATAGGTTGCAAGCCCATGATAAATATTTGTTGGATGGAACAATGTTTTCCTAGCTTGACCCTGAGCTGCTTGAGAGCAGGACTGGCTACATCATTTCTGAACTTTTTTTTAGTTAAGTGGGATTAAAATGCATCAGAGGAATACTTAACCAGGTCTGGGAAACCAGAAAGACTCCCCAGAAGAGACAATGCCTGAAAGAGATCAAAAGGATGAGAAAGTTGTCTGGGTAGAAGGAACATAGAAGTGGGAAGGCATTTCAGACAAGAACAAAGGCTGAGGGGGAGCCTCGTATGTTCTAGAAACTGCAAGTCACTTGGCTGAAACTTACTGTCCATGAGGGACAGTGGCTACAGAAGGAGACCAGATCATTTATTTATGTGTTTACTGATTGAGTCAGTAGATACTAATACTTTTAGTGTGAGGAGCCCTAAAGGTAGGAAATGAACTGGACAACCCTTGCTTTTGAGGAGTTTGTGAGTTTTCTAGAAAGTACTTTGTCTTGAATGTGGAAGCCTTTGAGAGGTTTAATACGGGATGGTTGGGTAACATGATAAGATATACACTTAGAATGCTAGAACAGTATGGCTTAAATTATCTGTGGTAAAGGAAGTTTTTCTATTTTCTTTTCTTTTTTTTTTTCTTTGAGTTGGAGTCTCGCTCTGTCGCCCAGGCTGGAGTGCAGTGGCACACTCACAGCCATCCCAGCCATACCTCAGCCTTCCAAGTAGTTGGGACTACAGGTGTGTGCTACCATAGTCGGCTAATTTTTGATTTATTGTAGAGATGAGGTCTCTCCACCTTGTCCAGGCTGGTCTGGAACCCACGGACTCAGGCAATCCACTCGGCCTCCCAAAGTGCTGGGATTACAGGCTGAGCCACTGAGCCTAGCCTGTTTTATTTTCAATCCATGAGACTGATAAAGATAATTCTAAGAAAAGACAAAACACAAGTCCATGTTTCTTCGTATTAGATTTGGTGGCATCCAACGAATATAAAATTGTTATTAATGTTTTTCAATGCCTACTCTCAATTTCCATTCTTATCATGGACCAGTGATAACTGTTTGAAAACAGCACTGGCTTGCAGACTGTCCTTTAAGTAGCACTGTTCAAAGAGATCAAGTCTTGGCTACAGACAGAGAATTGGAGGGGAATTGGATGAAGGCAGAGAGACCAGTAGGGAGGGTACTTCTGTAATCCAGGCAAGTGACAGTGGTGTCTGGATTGGGATGTAGCCATGGAGATAGACATTTTGGAGATCAAAGTTATAGGTTTGGTGAAGGGGAGAAGTCAAGGAGAAAGATGGGAATTAAAGATACTTCCTGCATTTCTGGCTTGGGCAACTGGGTTGGCAACTGGCTGAGATCTAGACTGGAGGAGATGTAAGTTTGAGGGAGGGTGATGAGTTCAGTACTGAGTATGTTAAGTTTGAGGTGTGTGTGGGCCCTTCAATAGGAGATGTCTGAGAGGCAGCTGGAAGTACAGGTCTTGAGAGTGGGTTCAGAGCTGGTTGGGGTCTTTAACGGAGAAGAGAAACTTCCCTGGTCCAGTCTAGCATTGGTCCCTTCCTTGAGTTTCTGACTCACAGATCCAGCTGGTGGTGCTATCTCTGGAGGAGGCCTGGGGCAGAGGGAAGGAAGAGGCATTGGCAGGGTTGCATACATTGGGAATAGGGTTCAGATCCTGTTTCTGTAGAGATGCCTGACCTGGGCAAGCTCTGGGGCAGCTGCAAGTCCCACCGTGACCACTGGGTGGCAGTAGTGCTTCAGACAAGAGTTGCATGGACTTGGGGCTCCTGGGCCTTTCTCCAGGTATTTGGCCTTGTGCCCTGCTCCAAAGTTGACCTTTGGACGTCACAGAAGTGCTTACATGTGGGCCCCTCACCTTAGCCATGGGGACAGGAGCGTGTGTCCCCTTATTAAGACTTGAACTGAAGACATGGTGAAGTTGCTCCTGGAGGGGTCAGAGGCAGGCTATAGTCTCAAAGCTTGCTACAGCCTCTAGCCAAGCTGACAGGCACTTTCTTTAGCACAAGCTGCCTTCCGCAGGGGCACAGACAGAGGATTTGCTTTTTTTCAGGCCTGAGGATTGGCAATAAACAGGAGCTGTGGTCACAGGGGGCTGGAGCCTGCTGGACATGACATGAATGATGTGGGTGTGTCCTTACTGTGTCCCTCTGTGCCAGCAGACTGTGCAGGTGCCCGTGTATTCGGAGCAGGAGTACCAGCTCTATCTCCACGACGATGCTTGGACGAAGGCAGAAACTGACCACCTCTTTGACCTCAGCCGCCGCTTTGACCTGCGTTTTGTAGTTATCCATGACCGGTATGACCACCAGCAGTTCAAGGTGAGCTGTTGTCATTTGCACGTGTGCCCAGGCCCTGGGCCTGGCAAGCCCTACCTTCATGCCATCCCTTCCACATGCCCCTGAATGTTCATCCCCCTTCCTGCCTTGATCCTCAGAAGCGTTCTGTGGAAGACCTGAAAGAGCGGTACTACCACATCTGTGCTAAGCTTGCCAATGTGCGCGCTGTGCCAGGCACAGACCTCAAGATACCAGTATTTGATGCTGGGCATGAGCGACGGCGGAAAGAACAGCTAGAGCGTCTCTACAACCGGACCCCAGAGCAGGTCAGCCTCGAGCCTCCCATACCTGTATGCCCTAGACCCCTGGCCCATTGCCTTCATCTTCTATTCCCTCTACTCCCTCACTCCCAAGGTTCCATGTTACCCACCCCCAGCTCATTCCTGCCTCTCGCGGGCTGTCCCCTCTCCATGGCCCTTTACCCCTTATGATCACCTACCTCTCAGGTTCCCTCATAGACAGCCCAGCACCCTGTCACCTGCCTATGTCCCCTCACTTTGGCATGTGCCCTCACACAGTTGGCATCTCTCACTTCCCCAGGTGGCAGAGGAGGAGTACCTGCTCCAGGAGCTGCGCAAGATCGAGGCCCGGAAGAAGGAACGGGAGAAACGCAGCCAGGACCTGCAGAAGCTGATTACAGCAGCAGACACCACGGCAGAGCAGCGGCGCACAGAACGCAAGGCCCCCAAGAAGAAGCTTCCTCAGAAAAAGGAAGCTGAGAAGCCGGTGAGGAGGCTAAGCTAGCCCGACTCAAGGTAGAGGCGTTACCTGGCACAGAGCCCCTCCCAGAGCTGGCAGATGCTGGGACTCACCCTGGGCCCACTCCCTGCAACATTTTGGTCTCCATAACGCCTTCTCCCCTAGGCTGTTCCTGAGACTGCAGGCATCAAGTTTCCAGACTTCAAGTCCGCAGGTGTCACGCTGCGGAGCCAGCGGGTATGTGAGTCACCTCCTTTAGCGTGTTTGTGCCCTGGGCTCTCTGTTCTGGGCAGCTGGGGCTGGAGTGGTAGGAAAGGTAGCTGAGACAGAAGTGGCTTCCCCAGAATCTCAGGGGGATTTGACCAGGCCAAGGTCACAGCTTTCGCTACATCCCTCCTCCTGGCTATTTCCTTTCCTGGTGCATAGCTACCTCTGTGGGCCGCCTTCTCTTTCCCACCCTGTCCCTCCTCTCTTTAGCCCCCTTCATCCTACGCCTCTTGTGGGGGACAAGGCTTAGCTGCCTGTCGTTGCAGATGAAGCTGCCAAGCTCTGTGGGACAGAAGAAGATCAAGGCCCTGGAACAGATGCTGCTGGAGCTTGGTGTGGGTGAGTGTGGGGACTGGGCCCCCCAGTGTGTACCCAGCTAGGGTTGTGGATGAAGGCTGGGCAGGGGGAGGGCAGCTCATGTGGCTGGCTTTCCGCCACACTCTGGCTCTTCCCCTGTGCTGCCTGCCACCTGCCTGCAGAGCTGAGCCCGACACCCACGGAGGAGCTGGTGCACATGTTCAACGAGCTACGAAGCGACCTAGTGCTGCTCTATGAGCTCAAGCAGGCCTGTGCCAACTGCGAGTATGAGCTGCAGATGCTGCGGCACCGCCACGAGGCACTGGCCCGGGCTGGTGTGCTGGGGGGCCCTGCCACGCCAGCATCGGGCCCAGCCCCAGCCTCTGCTGAGCCAGCAGTGCCTGAACCTGGACTTGGCCCTGACCCCACCAAGGACACCATCATCGATGTGGTGGGAGCACCCCTCACGCCCAATTCGGTAAGAGCCTGGACAGGCTAGGAGAGCATTCCCTGACCCTGCAAGTAAGCACACACCCACGAGTTTCCAGTCTCCGCTCCCTCTCATGCTTTCGGCAGGAGTGATCGCCTTGGCAAGGCTCTGAGACTGAGGGTGGAAGTGGGTTGACCAGAGGGCCTCTTCTTCCTGGAGGGTGTGACACACATGCACCAAGCCTGACTCAGGCCTTCAGGGCCACTGAGCTCAGCCTTTTCTGTGTCTCCTCAGAGGAAGCGGCGGGAATCAGCCTCCAGCTCATCTTCTGTGAAGAAAGCCAAGAAGCCGTGAGAGGCCACTTGGGATGTGGGCGATACTGTTGTGTAAATAGAGCTGCTGAGTTGGACTGGGCTGCTTCCTTTTCCTTTCTACCACTTCTGTTGCCCATTGGGAGGGGTTGGCCAGGAGGGGGTCACCACACCACAAGAGTGGCAGTGGGCTTGCCCACGTTCAGGCCCTTAGCAGCCACTCCATCGCCCACTACCAATTTTATCCAAACCCCTGCATGCTGGAACATCTGTGGTTTATACAGCAGCGGTCTCAGATACTAGCAGCTTTGAGCACAGCCTCACACTCAGATAGTCCGCACATCTCTACAGACTTGTACATATTCAGTGAGGGTGTCATAGATGCTGTAGTGACAGCCAGTCACACACTGATGGCCATGTACACAGAGGCAGCCTGAAGCACACACTGCCCGCCTCACATCCCGACAGCGATAGGCACAGCAACAGCCTTACATACACAGATGGCTTTGCACACATACCCAGGGCCTCATTTCCCCAACTTTATTCAGTGGCACGTTCACAGCGGGGATGGGGATAGACACAAGGTGGGGCCTGATCTGTCCTGGAGCCCTGGGGGCACCACACACCATGCACTATGGATGGGGGAGCACGGGGGGGGATTGGTGGCCCCAGCAGAAGCCTATGTACCAGGGAGGAGGCGGTGAGTACCTGGGTCCCCCTGGCCCAGGCCCACAAAGGAAGGGGTGATACTCGGTGAGGATGGGGGGCACAAAGTGTCTGCTCCAGAGGGGCCAAGTGGCCAAGCCCTTGCCCAGGGCACAAGCCTGCAGGGCAGCTGGGGGACACTGGATGCAGAGCTGGGTCACTATTCCTTTTCCCCTCTGATAAGGGAGAGGAAGATTCTGGGCTGGGCAAGCAGCTACTCTGTCCTGCCCCATCCTGTCCTCAGCCAATCAGAATGGCTTCGATGTCTGCTTGAAGATGAAGCCTCCATATGCAAGTGTCTTCATGATGTTGGCAATGTTCTTGCAGTCATCTAAAAAGAAGAAAAGACATTTATACAAGCCCCAGATCCCTCCCCTCCATGCCTACAGGTGCTCTTACAAGGGTGGGGGTGGGAAGCAGGGTCAAATTCAGGAGCTACAGGCTCTAGAGAGCGAGGTCCTGTCCCCTGGTGGCAGCATCTCCACCTTCACATTGGGCTGGGTGATGCTGGGCCGGCAGGAAGCCTGGTCTCAATGCTTCTCAGTCCCATAATTCATGCTGGAAATTGGCCGGCATGTCCCGCCCCGGCCCCAGCGGTGATGTATGGGCGCCGTCGCAGTAAGAAAAAGGCAGAGTAAATGTGTAATTTCTCCCTTGACGGCCCCCAGCCGCTGGGCGATCCTTCTTGTTGCCGCCGCGTGGGGACGGCCCGTCCGCCACACTCCGTCTTCCCGCCACCCGCCTTGATGTCTCCATTTCATTACGGTGTGACCATTCATCACGCCCATGGCCAGGGTGACTTTGCCGGCACTTTCGTGTATGTGGGAGATGTGACCCAGGCCGTAATCACTGGTGACAAGGCACAAGGCTCGGCACTGCCGAACCAGGGCCTGGGAAACATACCTGCCTTGTTCTCCGGGTTGTGTGCTCAGACAGAAATTTGCCTGGGCACATGTTCCTGTGCAGCCTGATAGGTTGAGGAGAGTCCAGATTCGTGGTCCCCTCACAGCCTTGGCCATCAGCCCTCTGCCAGACATGTCTGTACAGCTCAAGCCCTACCTCTGTCCCAGGAGGTTCAGTGTGGGTGCTGGTCACCTTGGGCCCTGTCTCTGCCCATACCTCAGTAAAATATGTCTGCATCTGCCAGATCCTATCACAGCCAGATTCTCTAGTATTGGATGCTTTCAAATGTCCTAGAACCCTGAGGGCTGCAGGATGGGGCCCTGTGGGGCCTCAGTGCTGTGGACACGGGCCAGGACTTGCTCTACCACCCCCGGCGGGAGGTGCAGCTGGCCAGAGCGTATCTCACTAGAGGAAGCCCAGGAGAGAAACAGCCTGTTTTTCTGTTCAGCCACCCAGAGCAGCTGTCAACTCGCCATCACCTCACCTGCGTCTCCTGCTCCTCTCCACTCCCCTTAGATACTCCTGGGCCATAACCAGGGCCTCAGCCACCACAGCCTTCGTGGGATCGATGCTATGACTGCGGAAATATTGTACATCAATGGCATCATCAAGCGTGGGGGGTAGTAAGGTCAAGGTGGGGTCAGGAGGCCTCTGTGTCTGCGAGGACCACCCTTGCCAGGGCCTTAGCCTAGGGAAAAGGACCCTCCAGTGCTAGAAGAGGGCTGCGTGAGGGGGTAGAGTCCCTGATGAGTCCAGGGCCTGTGTCGCTAGCTAGACACCAGCTCTGCAAAGTCTGTGTAGGGCAGGCAAGTCAGACAATTTGTCAGGGTCCTGCCTCACGGAGCTCAGCATGGACGTACCTGTGGTGGATGTGGGTGTACAGAGGTGACACCTTGTTCCCCCAGGGACTCAGAAAGCCATGAGCTTCCTGGTCTGAGGCAGAATGGTGGGAAGACAGATGGGTGGGTAGTGGCGGCCATGGCAACTCCAGACGTGACCCATCCCCGTGGTTTATGGGCCGGACACGCGCCCCGCTCAGCTGAGGCCCCGTCATTTGTCTCCCTTAGTGTGTACGCCTGTGTTGTGGGGGTAGAGGGTGGAGGAGGGAGGGGGCTATGACAGGAGGAGCTAGGCAGTTGACTGGAAGGGGAATGGGACAGGAAGGGGCCTGGGAGGGGGAGGGGTTATTCTAGGGCCCAGGGGCTATGATAGGGTGATTTTCTTCCCGAATAAGACTGGCCTTGTCAGGGCACCTCCAATCTTTCCTTTTCCTGCACTCTGGGGACCATGGCCACTGTGCATATTAAGAATAAGTCCCCTCGTTATCTGCAATTACCCAGCGGCCACACACCTCATTTCTTCTAGCAGAAAAGAAAATTAGTTTTCTATTGACTTCATCTGACTCCTCCCTCATTGCTGGACAAACCGTTCAATCTGCCTCCCCTGGCCCAAGTGAATGTCCCAGACCCAACCCGCAGGTCACCAGCCATCCAGTGGGCAAACACTGATCTCCCACCTGTGCCTGGCGCTGTGCTGGGAGAGGGTCTCCGTGTCCCAGCCTCTGTCCTTGATGTCTCCCCACTCCTCACACTGGATGACATCACAAATCCTCAGCTTCAGCTACCCCTGTGGATTACCATCTCCAGCCCGGACCTCTCTCCTGGGCTCCACACCACATATTCAGTCTCTTGAATGTCTCTTTCTAGATATACAAACTCAGAATGTCCAATAATGAGCTAGTTTTCTCCCCAAGTGGCTTCTACACCTGTGATCTCCACCCACGGAGTGGCACCACACCCACCCAAAATGCCTGAAGAGACCCAAGAGTCATGTTACCACCTTGTCCTCTCCCTCACTCCCAAATCCAATGAGTGTGGATTTCTGCAGATTTCCTCTTCTTATTCTCAGTTTAACCACCTACTTCCCTTCATCTCAGCAGCTAGCCACCTGACTAGTCCAGACCCTATCACCTGTAGCTTGGATTATTACAACAGCCAGTCCTGTGTTTCTCCCTTGAACCCACTCTCTTGTAGCCCATGATCTTTTTTACACATATCTGATCATGTTCTTCCCTTTTCAAATCCCTTCAGTAGCCCTCTTTGCCCTCAGTTTAAATATGTCTTAAGGTGCTCCAAAAATGGAACCCTGCTATCTCTGGTCTCTGCCACTGTACCCCCAATCTCTGTACTCCAGTCTCATAGAAGCACTCACCGTTTTCCGAAAATGATAAAGTGGGTTTTGGAGTCAGACAGACACATTTCCGACCTCAACTAAACCCCCTGGCCACATAACATGCAGCAAGTGCTTAGCTTCTCTAAACTTCAGGTCCCTCCCCTGGGTGGTAACGGCCTCAGCATTATTTTGAGGATGGAACAACATGTTGCACTCATGCCTTTGCACACTCTGTATGATTGGAATACCTCTTTTCTTCCTGAAGAGAAGGCAAGGATGCTAGTTTCTGAATGCTCCGATGGTGAGACGGTATACACTATACAATCTATGGCTTAGAGGATAGATAGGGCAGGCACACTAGGTGAAACCAATTGGCATTCACTCTATAAACTCCAAATCCTGTCCCTGTTTACTGGGGGTTCTGGAGTCTAGCTTATTTCAGTTGGTCCAATACAATAAAGAGAGACCCAGAAAAGAGAAAGAAACTTGCTCCAGTTCACCTAGCACATCAGTGGAATGGCAGTTTTGGGTTTCTAGCATAAAGCTCCTTTTCAGCCCTTGAAGCCTTGATATGATGTAAACTACTGACTAGTTTAAAAAAAAAAGTTAACAGTGCAGTGAGAAAATGAGAAAACTTGGCAGAAGAAGCACCAGAGGCAGATCTAGGGCTTTTAACAGGCCAAAAGCTCAGGGAAGACAGTAGGGTCAGTATGGTGAAACACCAGAGTCCTCTGCTTGAAGCTCTGGGGCCACTTGGGTTAGCAGCCTCATCTTCTGGTACCTCTCACTAAGCTGATGATGTCAGCATAAAGCTGTCATGGGGTGAGAGTCGGGGTACAGGGAGCATAGCCATGTCCCCCCAGTAGAGGACTCCAAGAGTAGGCCTTCCTCACCTTTAAATTCTAGAAGTCTAAACTGTTTTTATGTTCCTGCAGGATTATCAAGTTGTGACAAGGTGACCCCTTTATCTTCTTTTTGGGAACATTAATATTCTTCATGTTAGAAATACTCTTACACTGCCAAGACCATAATGGAAGGGTACAGCTGCATTAATCCTGCACAGAAGAAATGAGTGGGATTAGGCACCTAACAAGGAAGGGTAAGTTTGCTGGCTGGGCCCAAGGGCAGTCAAATGCCTGCTTGGCAAAGAGGCTGTTCATGGAAGTGCAGCTCAGATGCTTAGGACACCCAGTGAGAGCTCCCACTGGCAAACAACCTGAGGCTGATATGCTCCAGTTATCTGCAGTTGGCTAGGACAGGGCCTGGGCCAGGGAGACCCTCAGGAGCAAAAGGGCCCAAGAAACTCTTGGAGGGCTGTTCATTCATGCACTCATTCATTCGGCAAGCATGCACTGACATCTTCTGTGTGCTTGGTGCTCACGGGCCATGCTGGGTTTCAGGGATGTGCAAGACTCTGTAGCTCCCTGCCCTCAAGGAGCTCAGGGACAGTCCTGTCAGGGGTGCAGAGCTAGGAGAAAAGGTACTGAAGTGTCACCTAGTTCTGTCTGAGGAACAGAAAAGGTTTTCTGGAAGAACAAAATTAAGCAGAGATCTTAGGACATGGAGGAGGGAGCTAGCCTGGCAAGTTGGGGCTGAGGTGAGGAAGGCATTCTCAGCATAATGAACTATATTGGTACATTTCTGGTGGTGAAATGTGGAGTGTTCATAAAAGCTTTACCAGGTGTATAAATAATGGAGAATAAGAAGCAAAGGAGTGGCCAGCGATGAAGTTGGTAAAGTCGGTGACTGACTATAGGAAATCCTGAGGAACACAACTGCTAAGCTAAGAAGCTTAAGAGTTTATTATTCTGGGAATAATGTATTAACAAGTTCCAGGAGGATAGTGACAGGACCAGACCTATGTTTCAGAATTAACATCCTAGATGCAAAGATGGGCCTGGAGGGGTTAACCCTGAAGACAGGGAGATCCCCTAGCAGATTGTACTATGATCCAGCCCAGAAATGATGTCCAGAATTAGGCTAGTGGCAGTGGAGATGCAGGTAGAGATATACAGATGATGTGGAGACGCAGATGAAGCCAAGAGAGTTTTGTTGCTGCTGTTATTTTTGAGTTAGAGTCTTACTTCTCACTTGGGCTGGAGTACAGTGGCATGATAAGAGTCCACTTCAGCCTTGACCTCCTGGGCTCAGGTGATCCTTTGGCTTCAGTGTCCTGAGTAGCTAGGAATACAGGCACATGCAATGCTTGGCTAATTTTTTCATTTTATTTTATTTTATAGAGATGAGGTCTTGCTATGTTACCTAGGCTGGTCTTGAACTCCTTGGCTCAAGCAATCCACCTGTCTCAGCCTCCCAAAGTGCTAGGATTAGAGGCGTGAGCCACTGCACCTGGCCAGAGGTAAAAGAATTTTTTTTAGGAAACAGAACAAGTAAGCCTTAATGAGGGGATAGGAGGGTAGGGAAAGGGATGAGTCTAGGATCTTAGTGCCACTCACTGAGATAAGACATACCAGAGGAGGTGCAAATTTGGGGCAGTAATGAACTTAGCTTTGAATAAGTTAAGTCAGATTTCACATGGGACATCTACATTTGTCAGGCATTTCCTTATGGCTTCTAGGCTTTATAGCTTACTCCAAAATGCCTTCCCTATACCAACATTATATTTTTTAAAATCCTATATTTTCTTCTAATTTTTTCACTTTTTATATTTAACTATTTGATTTGTCTGAAATTTATTTTTGTGAGTGGTAAGAAATAGAATTTTCCCTAATGGATAGCCAATTGTCTTATTACTACTGATTCGAATGTCCATACTTTCCCCACCCTTTTGAAATGACACCTCTATCATATACAAAATTCTCATATATGGGTCTGTTGGAGCCAGGAAAGAGCATGAATATGAATATGATCAGAGAGGCAAACAGGAGGGGGCAGCAGGGCGGTAAGTTGTTGATCCTATGGAGCTCAGAAGCAATGTGGCCTAAAGGAATACAGACACACCCTGAGGCCCACTGGAGTCTCCACAGGCACTTTATCAGTCAGCTGCAGGAGCTGGTGAGGAATGGGGCCAGAGCCCACGGAACAGGGACCAGCAAAGATGGGGTGGGTGGTTGGGGGAGGGGTGAGGAGAACATGCAAAGAGCAGGAACCACGCACAGCACGGACGAGACAGCAAGAACCCTGGGTGTGTCCACATTCTAGAACCTCGTTTTGCCACCACATCTGTCTGGACACCCTGGCAGCAGTAATGTCCTGAGAGCAACATGCCAGTGGATCAAACGCGGGTCTGCTTGACATGGGACTGCCAGATTAAACGCAGCCTCGGCCCACATAGGACATACTTATACTAAAATATTTGTCTATCTGAAATTCAAATTTAACTGATGTCCTATATTCCTGTGTGTGAAATCTGGCAACACTATTATGGGGCCAGCATCCCAAGCTACAGCTGAGGGTAGTTCAGGGCTCAGCAGCAAATGTTAGCTCAGAAGGAAGACAGGGTGGGGGAGGGGGGAGGGTAAGGCAGGAAGTTTACGACTGAAACAGCAGAGGGCCTCTGTATATCCTCAAATTCTGGGTTCAAATCCAAACTCCACCACTTCATAACTGTGTGAACTTGAGCAAGTTCCTGAACTTAACCTGTTTCATTTTCTTCTTCTCTATAATGGGAATACTAATGATATTTATAGCACTACTTCCTTCAAAGGGCTGTTAAAAAGATGAGTTATTTGTGAAATGCTTAAAACAGTAGCTGGGTTAGTTACTATTGTTGTTATCCCAATAACATCCCATAATAATATTGTTATTCCAACAAAAATATCCTCATATCCCCCCCACCCCCGTTCCTTGTTTCAGCCATCGCCCACACAGTCTCCTGGACCACCTTGGCCCACCCGACACACTTCCCAGACATGCACGCCCTCTTCCCACAGACACAGCTCTCAGAACCTCCTACGCCTCCCCCAGACAGGGTCCTTACCCACTCCACTCCAAAGTGACCCCTTCTTCCAGCCCCTCCTCTCATCCCCCTCCACCCCACCGAGGTGCCTAGAGGTGCCACAGGGCTGATGGTGAAGGATGACGGTAGTACCACAATAAGGGGAAAAGGCAATTTCATCTTGATTAGCAGGCGATTTCTCTCTCCGTAATAAGCGCGCTCCAAATAATTAGCGTGTTTTACGTAATAATGAAATTACAGAAATGCAGTCCACTTATTCAAACAACTCACCATTACCATATTTTTAAATATTAGACTTAATTAGAGTTTATCACTTCAGAGAAGTATGCGGACCGAAGATGTTTTTAAAAAAATCCTCATAAAGTGTTTATTAAGCGCTGGTAAAGCTGGGATAATGATGTGTTTGGAAATTAAGGCAATCAAACACTTACCGCCGCTCCTGGAGGCCGGGCATGGAAATGAGGCCATTACACGCCCATTACCCGCCAGCTCACAGCCACTTGGGGGGCGGGGGGGAGGATGTGCCTGGCCGAGAGGGCATGGTGCCCGGAAACGCCTGTGCCAACGTCCCAGAACTGCCTGACCAGTAAGCACAGCATCAAATCCCTTATGTCACAGCACATTTGGCCACCAGGAGCCCAACTCAGACTTGGCCAGGCAAATGACTGGTTTGTTCCCAAATGCCAAAGAAGACACCCAAGACCAACCCTGATCCAGACTCCAGGTCTGGCAGGACGTGTCAATTCCATTCAAATCTCATGGCAGAATGAGGACAGAAGCCAGGTCGGCAGCCAGGGAGGCCAGTGAGAGGAGGTGGAGGCTAAATCCCACCTGCTGGCTTGGGCCACTGTGGAGAAAGCTACAGGCCCAGAGCAGGTGACCACCCCCAAGCCTGGACCACACAGGAGCGGGTAGCTACAGTGGTTGGAAGAAGCTGGGAGGAAGAGGAGTTGAGCTGGGAGCCAAACGGGCAATAGAACCAGAGGCCAGGCCAAGGAACAGACCCGGGGACAAAACCTGGACCAGGGAAAGCCAGCAAGGAGGGTGGCAGGAAGAGGGCTGGTGGCTCCAGGCCCCATTTATCCCGGTGAATAACTAATTCCAGAATTTATCGTGCTGGGTTTTTGTTCTGCGGCCATTTATATCTACAAGGGAAGGAAATGAAGAGGCAGTGCGGACGCCACATCTTTCTGTGTTATTGCTTGTCTGCCATTTGCAAATCATTATTAATTGTGGGCCCTGGTGGCAGGCCGGGTGGGGGCCGGGCTGGGTACATCCACATAGCTCTTCATCAAGGACCCCAGCCGCTGCCCCAGAGAGCCAATTACCCCGCCCTGATTGGGATCAGATAAAGAGGGAATTTTTACAAATTAGGGAATAAATAGAATTTCCACACAGGGCGCGGGCAGGACCTGAGAGGCTATAATGAAAAACCATCCGTCACCATCAGTGCGGCCTAGGCACGCGTCCCCGGCACTCCCTCCCTTGTGGGCCCGCCCTAATGCTCAGGGGCCTGGGCGTACAGGTCTAAGGACACCCCAGCCCTTCCAAGGCTTGGAAGCAGGAGAGGACTTCCCAGGGGGGTGCATGCATCCCTTGGGCTGGAGGTGCTTGGGCCCCAGCTCTGGGCTGGCCATAGTGCTGCCTCTCCTTTTCCCCGCCTGTCCCTCCCTTGAGGTCTTGGGAAGGAGGAGACTGAGGCCGTCCTGAGAAAGACAGCTGGGGACCACAGGGCAAAGAGACCACATTCATGTCCCTACAACCATGGCAGCCTAGGGCAGAACCCCAGCACTGCGGACCACTCACTCGGCTCCTATTAGCGCTCCTCCCCTTGGATCATTAAATATGTATATCTTATTACACGCCTTGTTAGAGTATCGAGCTCTATTGACTGATGATAAATCCTGAGCCTCGTCCTGGCCATAAATTTATCTGGAGATGATGAAGACTCAATAATCTAGTCAGGCAGATAATATCATCGGGCCTTAAAAAAGATCATTACATTATATGTCAGAATTAAAAGTGAAATACGCCGTAGTAACAGGGCGGCTGCTCTGGCCATTACAACGGATGCCTGCCTCCCCCAACTCCATCCCAGACAAGGGCCCATCCAGGTGGAAGGGACAGGAAGCCTCACCTTCCTCCTGGGTCTGGGATGCCACAGCTGGAAGTGCCTGTCTATGGCCAGATCACCTATGGTCAAGCGAAGGGGACCTGGCTGAGGAGCGGTGAGGGAAGAGGTGGCTCCTGAGAACAACTGAGCAGATCTGCTGTACCCGGCAGCTGCATCTGCCCAACCAAGCTTCCACCTTATCCTGTCCCTAGGAGCCTCCATGGGACAGTCTTCTGGGTCCTTCAGTGATTCCAGCAGGAAGGTGTCAGGGCCTCACCTTGTTCCAGGATGGCCTGAACAACCAGGACAGATTCTTTAGGTAATCAGAGTTAGGGTCAGGGTTAGGCTACTTGCCTGTGCTGCCCCAGGCACCTGGAGCGTACTAGGGTCTGTGGCCTGGCCCCAGACCCATGTGCCAGTAGCCTATCTAAAGCTCTTCTTGTGAGAATGTGCTATAAGTCCAGACCATGGCCACCTCCTCAAAAGATCTGCCTGTCACAGCCTCTACAGTCTGACCTTTGAGAAGCTTTGTTGCCAGATGCTTCCATCTTTGACCTCAGCACTAATGGCCTTCTCCCTCGAATCTTACTTCTATCCATTTTCACAGCTAACATCCTCAACCTTCTAAACATCCTTCCTTTAAAATATTAAATTCAAATATCCCTAGTCTCTGACAACAATACAGGTTGTATATCCAAAAGGCTTGGGATCAAGTGTTTTGGATTTCATTCAGATTATGAAATATTTGCATATGCATAATGTGACATCTTGGGGAGGAGACCCAAGTTTAAATATAAAATTCACTTATGTTTCTTTTATTTTTATTTATTTGGGGGGGGTTTGGAGTCTTATTCTGTAGCCCAGGCTGGAGTGCAGTGGCATGATCATGGCTACTGCAGCCTCGACCTGCTGGACTCAGGTGATCCTTTTGCCTCAGCCTTCCAAGCAGCTGGGACTACGACTACAGGCACATACCACTACAACTGGCTAATTTTTTTTTTCACAGTGCAGCTGTTTATTGAACACATTATAAAAGGTTTAGTCAAACAGACCAAAACCCATGTCATCATCAGGCTCCTCAGATTCTTCCTTCTTTGCTTTCACTTTCTTTTCCTCGGCTGGGGCAGCAGTGGCAATTTTTTAAAAAATTTATTGTATAGACAAGGTCTAGCCATGTTGCCCAGGCTGGTTTTGAACTCCTGGACTCAGGCAATCCTTTCACTTCAGCCTTCCAAAATGGTGGGATTACAGGTGTGAGCTATTGCACCCACCCGGCTCTTTTCTTTATTTTTTTAGAGACAAGGTTTTGCTCTATTGCTCAGACTGGAGTGCAGCAGCAGGACCATAAATCACTGTAGCCTCGAACTCCTAGGTCAAGTGACCCTTCCACCTTAGCCTCCCAAGTAGCTAGAACTACAGTTGTGCACTACAATGCCCAGTTAATTTTTAAAAAATTATTTTGGCAATGAGGTCTCACTATGTTGCGCAGGCTGGGCTTGAAATCTTAACCTCAAGCGATCCTCCCGACTTGTCCTCCCAAAGCACTGGGATTACAGGCATGAGCCACCGTGCATGGCCTTCATTTATGTTTCTGATATACTTTACACACATAGCCTGAGGTAATTTTATACAATATTTTAAATAATTTTGTGTGTGAAACAAAGTTTTGGACTACGTTTTGATTGTGATCTGTTACATAAGGACAAGTATAGAATTTTCCACTTGTGCGTTATGTTGGTAGTCAAAAAGTTTTAGATTTTGGAGCATTTCAATTTTGGGATTAGGGATATCTAACCTGCATACTCCCCCCACCCCCCGCTGGACCCTTGAAGCCATTTATACCCATACTCTCTCTGTATACATCATCTCTTCTGACTTCATTTTTTTCCTTGCTCAACTTTCATTATTTGGCCATCAGTCCTTGTGGCAGAATCCATCACTCCCTCAAGTGACCAGGGGTGATGCTCTGTGGTCTCAGCCATTTTTGGTGATCCTGTTCCCTTTTGCCAGTCATTGGCTTAGGGGTAAGCACGTGTTCTGGCTACTGAGGCATGGGGACAAGCTTGCTGGAAGGCCTTCAAAGCAAAATTCTTCACTCTTAGGAAAAGAAGCATGAGGGGAAGATACTCCTTTATATTCTGCTGATGTTTTCACACTGTCTGGGACTGACAGAAGCCATCTTCCAGCCCTGAGGGGAGTTTGCCTGAGAAGACCATGCTGAAGACAAAAGAGCAGAAAGACAGAAAGAATCTGGGTCCTTGATGACACTGCTGAGACGCTGAACCAATCAACCTGGGATCACCTCATCTCCAAATTTCTTTTGTGAGATAATAAATCCCCTCATTACTTAAGATACTTTATTTATTGTTATTGTTTTATTTTATTATTTTATTTTTTGAGTTGGCGTCTCATTCTGTCACCCAGGCTGGAGTGCAGTGGCATGCTCACGACTAGTCTTGACCTGCTGGGCTCCAGCGATCCTTCCGCCTCAGCCTTCCAAGTAGCTGAAACTACAGGTGCAAGTCACCACACCTGGCCAATTTTCTGATTTATTGTAGAGATGAGGTCTCACCAAGTTGCCCAGGATGGTCTCGAAGCCCTGGGCTCGGCAATCCTTTCGTCTCGGCCTCCCAAAGTGCTGGGATTACAGGCTGAGCCACTGAGCCCGGCCACTTAAGATACTTTAAATTGGAGTTTCTTTTTCTGCAGCTGAAAGTATACTAACTGACATAGAATGTGAAGGCAGGAAAGAGAGGAATGGAAGGGAATGGGCCTTACAATGTAGAAGGGACTGGATGGACAAGGCAGGACAAAGGGCAACAAGGAGCTGCTGCTTCAGACTGGAAAGTCAGTGACCCTTTTTATGCGCTCTTAAAACATTTGATCAACTTGTTTCTTGCTGTATCTTAGAAGGCCATGTTACTAAAAAGGCTAAAAGAGCCAAGTTAGACTGAAATTCGCAGAAAACAGAGGGAAGAAAACACAACTTTACTAAGAAAGGGGTTTTATGTCTGTGGCTTGCAATGTAAGTTGACTAAAAGCCCCACAGCTCCACAGTCATCAGACTTTTCAGATTTCTTTCTTCTTTCTGCCCTGCCATTCTCAACATGTGGTTTTTTAATCTCCAGATTACTTCATGGTCCAAAATAGCTGCTGGAGCTCCAACCATCACATCCATATTCCAGAAAAAAGGAAGGAGGAAGATGCGAAAGGCAAGAACACCTCCCAGCTGAGTTATTTTCCTGTAAGTATTATTCCTGGAGGTGCCAGACAACACACTTCCTTTTATCTACTGGCCAGAACCGATATATGGCTGCCATTAGCTGTATGGGAAACGAAAAAATAGTTTTTTAACTGGGTACACACGGATACCCCTAATTATACCTCATTATATTATTATTGATTTATATCTCAATTCAGTGAGAAAGAAGGAACGATGCACAGTGGTTTCTTTCCTACCAATATCACGGACACACCTGCCTTGGAAGCTTGGCTTCCATGACCCATCATTCAGTCTTTTTCTTGCCCATAATCTCAACTCTCTTCTTCCTTTTCCTTCTGTCACCCTTGCCTGGAAAAACTCAAACTCTGCGCCTGAGCTGAGTGTGACTAAAGAAAACTGCAACTATATAGACTAGTGCCACTTACAAAATCAGTCATCAGCCTAAGCTGGGTATATTAAACTGCTCAGTCAATCTTCAGTGTTCAGTGTGCACTTTCTCTCCCTTTGTCCCTAGTGACAATTCCAAGTTTCTCCACTTGTCACAAATCTCTAATCTTCTGCCCCAACATCACCCCAACCCCTTGCCCACACAGACAACCCTATCTCCTACTTCACAGGAGCCACACAGAAGCCACTCTCCTGGGTCTCCATCCATCCTCTCCTTTTGTCCCGTCGTCGCAAGAGGGGACCAATCTTTTTTTTTTTTTTTTTTTTTTGAGTTGGAGTCTCACTCTGTCGCCCAGACTGGAGTGCAGTGGCCGCTCCTGGCCACCGCAGCCTCGACCTGCTGGGCTCCGGCGATCCTTCCGCCTCAGCCTTCCAAGTAGCTGGAAC
>CAUYQG010147130.1:0-14315 GCA_963574415.1 Tarsius wallacei | reverse complement strand
ATATTGCTTTTATGGAATAGAATGCTGTGTTAATTTTGAAGAGAGCCCAGCGTGATCCTTGGACTGGGCCACATTCTTTAAGAACCGGTTTTAGTTATATTTGCTAAGAGTTGTCATAGCAACCATGCAGTCGGAACCTTAGCATGGTAGCTAGGATTTGTGCTAATTAGCATAGAATAAGAAAGGTATTAGGATTTAAGTTAGTCATTAGATGTTATATATGCATAAGCCTTAGAAGTTATTGATCATTAGAAAATTATGATGTTAGAATTATTGTATTGCCTTAACCAAGCATGGGAAACAGTAAGACAATTTTGGGTTTGTTCTTCCTCGTGCCTGAGGAAACACCTGGTGGGTAGGGGGGGCGCCCCTCATCCACCCGGCTTTGTGCTCACGTGAAAGTCTTGTGATTTAACCCATGAAAATTTAGGATAAAAGGAGCATGGAAACCTCCATTAAACGGCTTCTGCTCAATCCATTGAACAGTGGTCCATTCTTTTTCTTTCTCTTCTTTCTCTTTCTTTCTCTCTATATCTATCTCTTCTGCAGAATTGGCTCCTGCACTAGACAGGAGTCCAGTGTATCGGCTCCTGCACTAGACAGGAGTCTAATCTCTTTGTTTCCCAGGAATAATCGCCAACGCCACCACACCTTCCAGGGACACTCTAAATCTCTCCGTGGGGGCTGGTCCCCCACAGAGATAAAAGAATTACCTGAGCCTATGGGTTTGAGACCAGCCTAGGCAACTTGACAAGACCTCATCTCTACAATAAATAAAAAATTAGCTGGGTGTAGTGGTGTGTACCTGTAGTTCCAGCTACTTGGAAGGCTGAGGCAGAAGGATCGCCTCCTGAGTTCAGCAAGTCAACACTTCAGCATGGGTGACAGAGTGAAACTCTGACAAGAAGAAGAAGAAGAGGAAGAAGAAGAAGGATAGGAAGAGGAAGAGGAGGAGGATGAAGAAGAGGAAGAGGAAGAAGAACTATCTGAAGTCAGTAACCTCAGATAGTTCAAATGTTCAAACTTAAGACACTGGGAGAAAAAGAGAAAACTAAACCTAAAGGAAAGAAATCGTAAAGCAAAGAAAATAAATAGTAAAGTTTCATTCACTCAGAAGTGAATAGAGACTAGATAAACAATAGAAAACCAATGAAACTAGAAGTTGGTTTTTTGAAAAGGCTACAAAATTGACAAACGTTTGCCTAGATTAACCAGGAAAAAAAGAGAAAAGACTCAAGTAGCTAAAGTAAGAAATTAAAAAAAGGTATATTACTAACAAACCTTACAGAAATACAAAGGATTATAAAGAAATACTATGAACCGGGCATAGTGACTTAGCCTGTAACCCCAGCACTTTGGGAGGCTGAGGTGAGAGAATTGCCTGAGCCTGGGGGTTTGTGACCTGCCTGGGCAACTTGGTGAGACCTTGTCTCTACAATAAATCACAAAAATTAACCGGGTGTGGTGGCATGCATCTGTAGTATCAGCTACTTGAAAGGCTGAGGTGGAAGGGTGGCCTGAGCGCAGCAGGTTGAGGCTGCAGTGGCCATGAGCATGCCACTGCACTCTAGCCTGGGTGACAGAATGAGACTCTAACCAAAAACAAAAGAAAAAGAAAAAGAAATACTATGAACAATAGTAAGCCAATGTATTAGCTAACTTAGATGAAATGAACAAGTTTCTAGAAAAACACAAACCAGCAAAACTCTCTAAAAAGAAATAGACAATATGCATAAACCTATAAAAAGTAAAGAGATTGAATTCGTAATTTTAAAAAAAAAACTACCCACAAAGAAAAGCGCAGATCCAGATGACTTCACTACTGTCTTCTACCTTTAAATAAGAATTAATAAAAATTCTTTAATAAATAGAAGATGAGGGAACACTTCATACCTCATTTCATGAGGCCAGTATTACCCTGATATCAAAAACAGACAAAGACATCACAGGAAAGGAAAACTACCAGCTAACATCCTTTTGATTATGCATGCAACAAAATATAAGCAAGCTGAATTCAGCAACATATAAAAATGATTATACACCATGACCAAGTGGCAGCTCAGGAATGTAAGGTTGGGTTAACTTCCAAAGATCAATTAACGTAATATATCATAACAGTACAATAAAAAATAAAAATCACATGATCATCTCAATACATAAAAAAAGCATTTGATAAATCCCACACCCTTTCATGATAAAAACATTCAAGAAACTGGTACTAGAAAGACACTTTCTCAGTCTGATAAAAGATATCTACTTAATTGGAAAAGAGCAGATGCTTTTCTTCTAAGATCAGGAACAAGACAGGGATGTCTACTCTTGCTATTTCTGTTCAACATTGTACTGGAGCTTTTCGATAGAGAAATTAGTAAGAAAAAGAAATAAAAGGCATCCAGATTGGAAAGAAGCAAAACTATCTCTATTCTCAGATGCCATGATCTTGTATATGAAAAATTCCAAAGACACCACTAAAAAAATCTATTAAAACTAATGTGTTCATCAAGTATGTTTGCTTCCTAGGGCTGCCATAACAAAGTACCACAAAGTAGGTGGTTTAAAACAACAGAAATGTATTTTCTCATAGTTACAGAGGCTAGAAGTCCAAAATCAAGGTGCTGGAAGTTCCTCCGATACTCAGAGTAGAATCCTTCCTTGCTTCTTCTAGTTTCTGGCATTTGCTGGCAATTCTTGGTGTTTCTGGGTTTATAGATGGCATCACTCCAGTGTATGCCTCTATCATCATGTGACTGTCTTTGTCCTTTGTGTCTTCCTTCTCTTTTTGTAATGACAATATCGCACAGTCTTCATTACTGTGGGAAACATCTTCTCTTCATTAAGGGCTCACCCTACTCCAGTACGACCTAACCTTAACGAATTACATCTTTGATGACTACACTTCTAAGTAAGGTAACATTGTGAGGAACTGGGGTTTAGAACTTCAACATGTCTTTTTTTGGGAGAACACAATCCAACCCATAACAACCAGGTTACAAAATACAAGCTTAATTACAAAAATTAATTGTGTATGTATACACTAGCTTTGAACAATCTAAAAATAATATTAAGAAGACACTTCCATTTATAATAGCATCAAAAAGAATAAAATATTTAGGGATACATTTAACAACAAAAGCACAATTTATATATTTTTTGAATTTATATTTTGAAAACTAAAAATAATTGATGGAAGAAATTTTAATTTTTTTTTTTTTTTTTAGTTGGAGTCTCACTCTGTCGCCCAGGTTGGAGGGCAGTGGCACGCTCCTGGCCACCACAGCCGTGACCTGCTGGGCTCCTGTGAACCTTCTGCCTCAGCCTTCCATGTAGCTGGAACTACAGGCATGCACTACCATGCCCAGTTAGTTTTATTTATTTATTTATTGTAGAGACGAGGTCTTGCCAAGTTGCCTGGGTGGGTCTCAAATCTGCGGGCTCAGGCAATCCTCTCGCCTCAGCCTCCTAAAGTGCTGGGATTACAGGCTGAGCCACTGAGCCCAGCTGGAATTTTAAAATTTTTAAGTGACTTACATAAATGGAAAGACATTCATATTAATGGATTGGAAGTTAATATTGTTAAGATGGAAATAGTCCCCAATTTAATCTGCAGATTCAATGTAATCACTATCAAAATCCCAACTGGATTCCGTATAGGAATTGACAAGTGGGAGGCTGAGGCGGTAGGATTGTTTGAGGCAAGGAGTTTGAGATCGACCTGGGTAATATAGCAATACCCTGACTCTACAAAAAATGAAAAACAAAAAACTAGTTGGGCATGGTGACACATGCCTGTAGGCGCCAGCTACTCAAGAGGCTGAGGCAGGGCATCGCTTGAACCCAGGAGTTTGTGACTCCAGTGAGCTAGAATTGCCCCACTGCACTCCAGTCTAGATGGCAGAGCAAGACTCTGTCTCTAAAATAATAATAATAATAATAATAATAATAATAACAATAAAAGGAGAAAAAGAAGGAGGAGGAGGTGGCGGAGAAGGAGAAAGACTAAGAGAAGAAAATAATAGAACTTAATACTTCTCAGCTCCAAAACTTACTACCAAGTAACAGTAATAAAGACTGTGTGATAGTGTCAGAAAATTAAACATATTATATCTATGAAATAAAATTGCGAGTCTGGAAATAAACATACATCTATGGTTAACTGATTTTCAACAAGAGTGCTAAAACCATCCAGTGTGGAAAAAATAAGTCTTGGCAGAGGATTCTTAGATATGACACCAAAGTGCAAGTGAGAAAAGAAAAGTATAAATAAATTAACCTTTATTAAAATTAAAACCTTTTGTGCTTCAAGCACACATTAAGAAAAGTGGAAAGACAACCCGCAGAATAGGAAAAACATATTGGCAAAGTATATATCTGATAAAGCATCTGTATCCAGAATATATAAAGAACTCTTGCTACATAATAATAAAAAGACAAATAACCCCCTTAAAAATGGCAAAGGACATGAATAGATGTTTCTTTAAGGAAGATTTCCAAATGTCCAACAAACACATGAAAAGATGCTTAGCATCATAAGTCATCAAGAAATGAAAATGGAAACCAAGTAAGATACCATTTCATGACTACGAGGATGACTAGAATCCAAAAGTCAGATAGTAATAAATGTTGTCAAGGATTTGGAGAAACCGGAGCCCTCATACACTGCTGGTGGGAGTGTAGAATGGTGCAACCACTCTGGAAAAAAGTCTCTTCCTCACACAGTCAGTCAGAATTATCATATGACCCAGCAATTCCACTTCCAGGTACATACCCAAGAGAAATGAAAACACAGAACCCTGCAAAAACCACACGAATGTTTATAGCAACATTATTCTTAGCTACCCAAAGGCAAAAACAATCCAAAAATGTACATAAACTAACGAATGGACAAATAAAATTTGGTGTATGCATACAATGGGATATTACTTGGTCATAAAAAGAAATGAAATATAGATACATGCTACAACCTGGATAAGCTTTGAAAATATGCTAAGAGAAAGAAGCCAGTCACAAAAGGCCACATGTGATATCATTGCATTTATATGAAATGTCCAGAATAGGCAAAGCTAAAAAGACAGAGAGTAGATTATTTATTGCTTAGGGCTGAGGGGGATGAGATGGGGGAGGGGGTTGGTGACAGCTAAAATATATGAGGTTTCTTTTTGAGATGATGAAAATTTTCCAAAATTGATTGTGATGATGGTTCACATGTCTGTGAACATACTAAAAGCCATTGAATTTTACCCTTTAAGTGGGTGAATTGCATCATACATGAATTATATCTCAATGCAGCTTTTTTGTATTTTTTTTTTAGGAGTAAACATATAAGGTTGTTTGGGAAACTGGCTGCTTGCTGTGTAAAGTCAGGCCAAGTATATCTGTATATATTCCTTGTGAACAGTGCCATCTTAATGATTATATAAAATCCAGGACAGAAACAATAAGGTGGTGGGATCTTATCACCTAGTTCTCCAATTTGAAATTAAACCTGTTACTCAGTTCTATTAGCTGTAGCCTACATTTTCATGTCACTGAGCATTTACTTGGCTATTTATAGTCTTTAGATTGATGCTCTTGGATAAGTTTGGCATAGAAGAAAATAAAACTCTATTTTCAGATAAGCTGTATGAGCCAGTAGGTTAATAAGATTATAGCAACACCAAAAGTATGGCGGGGGGGAAACCTCATTGACATGGTGATGGGAGGAGATACTGTCAGATAATGATATTCTTGAGGATGGGACAATGTTAACTCTTTATCCCTATTACACTTTTATATTTATTTCTTGAAATGTCCAGTGACTGCTTCCATAATGCTTATTATTACTCTGATTTTTATGTTGTGATGTTAGAAATACTGTAATTTTTTTTTTTAGTTGAGGGTCTCACTCTGTTGTCCAGGCTGGAGCAACGTGTCACAATCACGGCTCACCACAACATTACCTGCTGGGCTCAAGCGATCCTTCCACCTCAGCCTCCTGAGTAGCTGGGACTACAGACACATGCCACCACACTGGCCAATTTTTTTTTTTAATTTTTTTGTAGAGACGAGATCTTGCTTTGTTGCTCAAGCTGGACCCAAGCTCCTGGGTTCAGGCAATTCTCCCAACTCAGCCTCCCAAAGTGCTATTACAGGCACAAGCCACCACACCTGGCCAAAATACTGTAATTTACTTGAATGACCTAATGATGGCCACATACCCACAGTATACTAGATGCTGTAGAGAGCACATACAAGACAGGTCTTTATTCATCAGGGCCTTTGGGCTGGGAATCAGGAGCCCCAGGCTTCTTCAGAGTCAGGTCACTGATAAGCCCTGTCCAATCGAGTGAGAGCATTGTACCAGGTGCTTCCTAATAATCTTACCAGCTCCAGTCTCTATGATGCTAAAATCCTATGGAATATGAGTTGTCTCTATGTAGTTTAAGCAGAAGAGAATTAGTGGAAGTACTTCCTACATTTCACATGTATGCTATCAGACAAGTGGGTAGCAGAGACATTTCAGGAGATTTTGCTGACCTGCATGGATTGAGCCCTAGAATGTTTTTATGGGACTGACTTGATCCTATCTTTCCACTATGTGTGCATTCCCTCCACCTCTTTGCCATCTGTAATCTTGAAGCAGTCTTTTCCCAACTGGATCCTGTCAAGTGTTAAAAAAAGTCAAGCCATGCAGATTTTATTTGAAGGAGGTATGTGTCATGGTTGTGCCCTATCCTTAGTCAACTCCTGCGTGTTTATATAGCAATCCTCATCTACAGAGGTCCAGACATTTTCACCTTCGGTCATGCTATGGAAAAGGAGAACAATCCAGGCATGGTGTTGTGTCCCAGCATCTCAGGAGGCCAAGGCGGGAGAATCATTTTGAGCCCAGGAGTTTGAGGCTGCAGTGAGCTGTGATCACATCACTGCACTCCAGCCTGTGTGACAAAGCAAGACCTGGTCCCTAAAAAAATAAAAATAATTTTTTTAAAAATAGAAAAGAGAGCCGGGCTTGGTGGCTCAGCCTATAATCCTGCGCCTTGGGAGGCTGAGGTGAGTGGATTGCCTGAGCCCGCGGGTTCGAGACCCGCCTGGGCAACTTGGCGAGACCTCATCTCTACAATAAATCAAAAAATTAGCCGGGCGTGGTAGCGCACACCTGTAGTTCCAGCAACTTGGAAGGCTGAGGCGGAAGGATCACCGGAGCCCAGCAGGTCGAGGCTGCGGTGGCTGGGAGCAGCCACTGCACTTCAGTCTGGGCGACGGAGTGAGACTCCAACTCAAAAAAAAAAAAATAGAAAAGAGAACAGACTGGGCTGACAATATATGATGATAATGCTGGCCTGGAAGGCACCTGATTTTTTTGTGTGAACCTGTACCTTCAGATTCTGGAAAATTCACTTTGCTGACTCTATTTCTGATTCTATTGCCAAGTTAACTCTGGAACATAGCAAGTGTTACCTTTAATTTTCTCATCTGTAAAATGAGTAGTCTGACTTAGTTTCTCATATCCCTTTCAGCTCTTTGTCCTCCTAGGCTTTCTGTCTTAAATGTGACTGATTAGGAAAGCTCCACGCTGCCAAAACTCCTTCAGAGTCAAGTGTGTGAATACACGTGGTCTCTGTGAGCTACAGGTGCACAGCATTAACTTGACTTTACAAATGGCAACAGCTAGGGTAGTATTCATAAATTGTTATATAGGTTTTAATATGGGCCAGATGCAGTTTTTAAGCACTTTATAAGATTTAACTCATTTTATTTTCATAATAACCCTGTGAGGCAGTTCCTATCATTATCCCTGTTTTACAAATGAAGAAACTGATGGATAGGGAGGTTTGTTCATTTGTTTCAAGTCACATGACTAATAAGTGTCAGAGGCTCGAAGGAAGCCGCACAGTCTGACTCCATTGAGTGACTGAGGGTGAAAAATCTTCAGATCCAGGAACCTGAAGCCGAATCTTTATCAGCTGAGTTATAACTAAGCTTTAAAAAAAGTAATATAGGTACTTCAAACCCCTTTTTGGTCCTAAAATGATATAAGAAAGGCAGGAGCTCAGTATGTGGAACAGAGAAAACAGCTTCTATTCTTGAGGCAAAATTCATGGAATCCACATTCTTCAGTATAGACTCTAATTGTTTTCTTCATGCAACAAAATTCTATCACTTATAAATCCTGGCTAGGACGTTTTGATGGAAGTGTCCCCAAGTTTCCTATAAAAATACACAAGTGTCCAAGCACCCTTGGGCCTCTTGACCCTGAACACAAACCACTGACTTCTTCCAGGTAGAACCAAAATCCATGGCCCATTGAATACAACACAGTTGTACACCACCGGAGCCCACGTGGAGCTGGGAACACATTAGAGCTCTGAATGCCTATGGCCAAATTATTCCCTGAGAACTTGACCCCTGTAGGCTGAGTTCAGTGGCTGTCTCCCAGCCTGGGAGTAAACTGTAGCCACTTTTTATTTGCCCCAAGGGCAAACTCTGCTGTTGTCAGCAGCTCCTGTTGGGGCAGACTGCAGCAAGAGACCCTGTTGCTAAATGAATCTTTGAATTCTGAACACAGATGGCCTCTAGCAAGAGAAGGGGATCCAGGAGGAGCCCTATTGTTCTCTCTCTGGGTGAACTCTTCTGTGCAACAGACAGATCTACCATTCCTGCAGAGCTGCCACAGTAGCCCATGGGCCCATCCCCACTCCGGATTCCCATGGAGTGCACATAGATGGAGAACACGAACACAGAGCAGTTAGATCCAGCTTTCAAGTTTTACCTGAAACCTTGCTTCAGAAAGAAACTTTGAATTCTGAGTATGGACAGCCTCAAATAAGAGAAGGAGAGCCAGGGGTGGGAGTGAGAAGCCTGTCATCCTGGCAACCTCTGTCTCCCCGTGAAAACTCTTTGAACAGCAGAGATGGCTTGGTCATCCCCACAGCATGGTCACAGCAGCCAGGGTACCCATTTCCCACTGGGGTAGCAATTTTCACACATAAGTGGGGAGCTGGAGAGCAGTCTAGTCCCACCTAGCCTTCCCCAAACAGCTTTCCAACCCCAACCCCTTCAAAAGCCCAAGGACTAAGGAAGTTTGGGAGCTTCCATGGTCCCACCCACATCTAGGACATCTGCACACTTTCTTGGGGAAACAAAGGCCAAGCAAAAAAGTCCAAGGCCACCACCATAGCCAGCTAGCTCCTGCAAGCACTACCTCCTGGCTGGAGGTCAACTGGCACAGCCCATTTACAACATCTGAGACATTAATATACCATTAAGAAGGAGATAAGAACAAAGTCTATGACACCATGCTTCTTGCAGACTAGTCCATAGACCAAGGCATCAGAGAGCTTCTTCAGAGGGTCTTCTAAAGATGTCAATGACAAACTCTCCTTAGAATTCAACCCTACCTTCACATCACTGGATGCCTTGCAGGCACCCTGTAGTACCAGCCAAATGGTGGCAGCCTCGTAGGGCAGCTAGACCCAGAAGAGCAGCCAGACTCACAGTGGTTGGGCCCTCATGGATTACCACCCTCAAGGGAAGAAAAAGTGCACTATAACAGGGGAGCACCCTGTGGGACAAAAAAAATCTCACAAATGGCCATTCTAACAATAGCAACCATATCTAACTAAGAAAATAACAAAACAAGAAATAAAAAGAATGTATCCTCACAGATGAGGAAGAACCAGAGAAAAAACACTGGCAATCACCAAAACCTTAGCAAGTCAATACCTATAAAAAAGCTTCTCAGATACCAGCAATGGAATCCAGCAGAAATGACCTAACCCTGATGGCAACAATTGAATTGAGATGATGGATGGCAAAGAAGCTCAATGAGATCCACAAGAAGGTGGACACACAGAAAATAGTGCAGGAAGTGAAAAGTGAAAGCTGAGCTGACCATTATAAGAAAGGACCAATCTGACCTTCTGGAAATGACTCTTTCCAGGAATCTCAAAACACAATAGCAAACCTGAACAGCAGAATGGATGAAGCAGAGGAAAGAATCTCAGAGATTGAGGATCAAACTACTGAACTAACCCAAGCCAACAAAAACAAGGAGAAAAAGCTTTGGAAGAATGTGCAAAACCTATAAGAGATTTTAGATTATGTAATGGAAATAAATCTATAGTTGATCAGCATCTCTGAGAGAGAAAGGGGAAACTGAGACCACCTTGGAACAAGCCTTCCAAGATGTAATCCAAAGTTTCCCCTGTCATGTTAGAAAAGTGGTAATACAGCACAAGAGATCCAGAGAATTCCCGTGGAAGGTATTACATGAGAAAACCATCCCAAAGGCATGTAAAAGTCTGTATCCACAAGGTAAACTCAAAAGAAAAAGTACTAAAGGCAGTTGGAGAGAAGGGACAGACCACTTAGCAAGAAAGATCCATTAGAATTGCAACAGACTTCTCAGCAGAAACTCTACAAGCCTGAAGGCACTGGGTCCCATCTTTAATATTCTTAAAGATAAGCAGTTTCAGCCAAGAATTTCCTACCCCACCAAGCTAAGCTTCATTAATGAAGGAGAATTAAAACCCTTCCCAGACATACTGTCCTTAAGAGAATATGCCACCTCCAGACCGTCCTTCAGGAGATGTTCTGAGAACAGAAATGAAAGAATACTTTCACACATCACAAAAGTACAGGCAAGCACAGAGTTTATAGACCATACAAATCAACCACAAAACCTAAAAAGCAAAACAGCCTCTTTTTTTTAATTTTTAATTTTAAATATGCGGGGTACAATTCAGGGTTAGGTATACAGATGTTCATTATGCAGGTATCCTTGTTGACGAGGTATGCTTCCCCGCTCCCCTGAGAGTTTCCCACTAATGCCAGTACTGCCTCTTATTCTTCTAAGGGAGCTGGAAAGTCGAAAGTAATCCAATCCCAAAATTAGTTGAAAAATTGAAATTATTATTATTATTATTTGAGTTGTAGTCTCACTTTGTCACCCAGACTGGAGTGCAGTGGCACGCTCCTGGCCACGGCAGCCTTGACCTGCTGTACTCTGGCGATCCTTCCACCTCAGCCTTCCAAGTAACCAGAACTACAGGCGCATGCTACCATGCCCAGCTAATTTTTTATTTATTGTAGACATGAGGGCTCGCCAAATTGCAGGGCGGGTTTCAAACCCGCGGGCTCAGGCAATCCACTTGCCTTGGCCTCCCAAAGTGCTGGGATTACAGGCTGAGCCACCAAGCCTGGCCAATTGAAATTATTAAAATAAAGTCACAGTTGAATGAAATAGAGACCCCAAAAACCATACAAAAGATCAATGAGATGAAAAGCTGAGTCTTTGAAAGGATAAATAAGATTGACAGACTCTTGACCAGATTAACACAAAAGAGAGAAAATTCAAATAAACATAACTAGAAAAGAAAAAGTTGATGTTACTACTGATGCTAAAGAAATAAGAAAGGTTATGAGAGTTCTACGAAAATCTGTATGACAATAAACTAAACCTAAAGGAAATGGAGGAATTCCTGGCATTACATAACCTCCTGAGACTGAAACAGGATGAAATTAAAATCCTAAACAGACCAATAACAATCCAAGAAATTGACTCAATAATAAAAAACCTCCCCACCAAGCTCTGGGCCCAGATGGTTTCTTAGCTGAATTCTACAAATCATTCAAGGAAGAGCTGATACCAATTCTATTGAAAATATTCCAAACAATTGAGAAGAAAGGAGTTCTTCCTAGTTCATTCTTTGAAACTAATATTATCCTTATACCCTAAAATGGCAAAGACCCAACAAGGAAAGAAAACTACAGGCCAATATCCCCGATGAACATAGATACAAAAATTCTCAACAAGATTCTGGCAAATTGTACCCAACAGCTCATATCAAGGATCACCATCATGACCAGGTGGGCTTCACTCCCAGGATGCAAGACTGGTTTAACACATGTAAATCAATAAATGTAACCCATCAAATAAATAGCTGTAAAACCTGGAACCACATGATTATCTCATTAGATGCAGAAAAAGCATTTGATAAAAGTTAATATCCCTTTGAACACATAGGCATTAAAGGAATATTCCTCAAAATAATAAGAGCCATCTATGACAGACCTGCAGCCAACACCATATTTAACCAGCAGAAGCTAAAAGCATTTCCCATAAGAATGGGAAAAAGACAAGGATGCCCACTCTCACCCCTCCTATTTAACATAGTACTGGGAGTCCTAGCCAGAACAATAAGACAGGAGAAAAAAATTAGCAGTATCCAAACAGGAACAGAGGACGTTAAATTATCCCTCTTTGTCGATTATATAATTCTACACCTAGAAAACCTTAGTGAGTCTGTCAAAAACCTTCTCACACTTTGGGTAAAGTCTCAGAAAACAATATCAGTGCACAAAAATCTGTTGCATTTCTATACATCAACAACAAGTAGGCTGGAAGCCAAATAAAAAACACAATCTCATTCACAATAGCCCGCCCCAAAATAACATACCTTGGCATTCATCTAACCAAAGAAGTGAATGATCTTTACAGTGAGAACTACAAGACACTGCTCAAATAAATCAAGGATGACACAAACAAATGGAAGAATATCCCATGCTCATGGATTGAAAAAATCAGTATCATCAAGGTGTCCATTCTACCCAGTGCAATCTACAGATTCAATGCAATCTCTATTCCAAATTACTCGTACCCGTTTTCACCAACCTAGGAAAGACAATACAGAAACTTATATGGAAGCAAAAAAAAAAAAAGCTCAAAGAGCTAGAGCAATCCTCAGCAGAAAGAACAAAGCTGGAGGCATAACTCTTTCAGCCCTCAAACTGTATTACAAGACTATAACCAAGACGGTATTGTACTGGTACAAAAATAACACATAGATCAATGGAACAGGACAGAGAATCCAGAAATAAAATCAGGGACCTTCAACCAATTTATCTTTGACAAAGGTGACAAAAACAATCACTGGGGAAAGAAAACCATGTTTAACAAATGGTGCTGGGAAAACTGGCTAGCCACATGCAGAAGAAAGAAACTGGCCCTCTACCTATCACCATACACAAAAATTAACTCAAAATGAATCAGGGACTTAAATGTGATACCTCAAACTATAAGAATCTTAGAAGAAAGCTAGGGAACACCCTCCTGGACCTCAAAGTAGGCAGTGAATTCATGGCCAAGTCTTCAAAAACTGAAATTGACAGGTGAGACCCTATCAAGCGAAAAAGTTTTTGCACAGCAAAAGAAACCATCAGGAGAGTAAACCATTTACCATGGAATGGGAAAAAGTGTTTGTAAGCTATGCATCCAGCAAAGTCCTAAAATTCAGGATCTACAAGTAACTCAAATGTATCAACAGGAAAAAATAAATAAATAAATAAAGGGCATGGACATGAAAAGTCACTTCTCAAAGGAAGACATCCAAGCAGCCAACAAACATATGAAAATATGCTTTGCCTTACTAATCATCAGAGAAATGCAAATCAAAACTACAATGAGATACCACTTCACACCGGTAAGAATGACTATCATTAAAAAGTAAAAAAAGCAAGTGTTAGTGAGGCTATGGAGAAAAGAATGCTTCTACACTGTTGGTGGGAATGCAAGCTAGTTCAACCTTTGTGGAAAGCGGTGTGGCAATTTCTCAAAGAACTAAAAATTGAGCTACCATATGATCCTGCAATCCCACTTCTGGCAATATACTCAGAGAAATATAAATCACTCTACCAAAAAGACACCTGCATATATATGTTCACTGCAGCACTATTCACAATAGCAAAAGCATGAAACCAACACAGATGTTCATCAAAAGTGGACTGGACAGGGAAAATGTGTTACATAATATACAGTGGAATACTATGCAGCCATAAAGAAGAGCAACATCATATTCTTTGCAGCAACATAGATGCAGCTGGAGACCATCATTGTAAGTAAACTATCACAGAAACAAAAAACCGAATATCGCATGTTCTCACTAATAAGCATGTCCTAAACATTGGGCGCGTGAGCAAAAAGGCAGGAAAACTGGCACTGGACACTACTGATGGAGAAAGGGAAGGAGGGGGGATAAGGGGCATACAACCACCCACTGGGAACCATGTCTGTTACCAGTGGGGGAGAGGGCTCACTAGAAAGCCAAACCTCACCTGCATGCAATTTATTTATGTGGCAAATACTTGCATGTACCCCACAACTCCAAATAAAAATACATAAAAGAATTCAAAAAAAATTTTTTTTTGAGTTGGAGTCTCACTCTGTCACCCAGACTGGAGTGCAGTGGCCGCTCCCGGCCACCGCAGCCTCGACCTGCTGGGCTCTGGCGATCCTTCCGCCTCAGCCTTCCAAGTAGCTGGAACTACAGGCGCACGCT